>JAVYIG010001644.1:0-225000 GCA_035222895.1 Strongylocentrotus droebachiensis
CTCCTATTATGAATAGCGACCCTCATTTCGTATTACGAATAGCGAACTTTTACTCCTATTATGAATAACGAACCTTATTTCGTATTATGAATAGTTACCCTATTATGAATAGCGAACATCTACTATTATTATAAATAGCGACCCTCTATTCCTATTATGAATAGCGACCCTCATTTCGTATTATGAATAGCGACCCTCTATTCCTATTATGAATAGCGACCCTCGTTTCGTATTATGAATAGCGACCCTCTACTCCTGCTATGAATAGCGACCCTCATTTCGTATTATGAATAGCGACCCTCGTTTCGTATTATGAATAGCGAACCTCATTTCCTATTATGAATAGCGACCCTCTTCTCCTATTATGAATAGCGACCCTCTTCTCCTATTATGAATAGCGACCCTCTTCTCCTATTATGAATAGCGACCCTCGTTTCGTATTATGAATAGCGACCCTCTACTCCTGCTATGAATAGCGACCCTCTTCTCCTATTATGAATAGCGACCCTCTTCTCCTATTATGAATAGCGACCCTCTTCTCCTATTATGAATAGCGACCCTCTTCTCCTATTATGAATAGCGACCCTCTTCTCCTATTATGAATAGCGACCCTCATTTCGTATTATGAATAGCGACCCTCTACTCCTGCTATGAATAGCGACCATCATTTCGTATTATGAATAGCGACCCTCATTTTGATTATGAATAGCGACCCTCTACTCCTATTATGAATAGTGACCCTCATTTCGTATTATGAATAGCGACCCTCATATCGTATTATGAATGGCGAACCTCTACTCGTATTATGAATAGCGACCCTCTACTCTTATTATGAATAGCGACCCTTATGAATAATGAACCTTACGAATAGAGACCCTCATTACGCATCATGAATAGTGACCCTCATTTCGTGTTATGAACAGCGACCATCTACTCCTATTATGAATAGCGACCCTCATTTCGTATTATGAATAGCGACCCTCTTCTCTTATTATGAATTGCGACCCTTGTTTGATTCGATTTTTTTAATTCTGCATTTTGTCCATATAAAATATAACTGAATAACAAAGAACATATAAATGTAAGGTATAATACAACATAAACAAACAATAATTTCTTCATGTCAAGATGTTTTTTTTTACATAATATATGTACATATAATAACGAAACTGAATATTTCCATAACATATAATCATAAATTTAAAGTATTATCGGAACTATTCTGTTGGAAAAGTGCAGGAGACCGCAATCATAAGCAAAGCTTAGGCTTAGCAAAGGATGGCGGCCTCAACAAAACAAAAACAAAAAAATCTTAAGGTAAACCTTAAAATGAAAAAGTGTTTAAACGATCTTTGTGTATGAGTTGATGAGTGTGTTGGGCAAGTGTATATATATATTGTGTGTGTGCGTGTGTGTGTGTGTGTGTGCATGTGCACGCGAGCGTGCTTGTTTGTATGTGTTTGTAACGAATAGTGGAAGTGCACGTAGCTCTGTGTGGTATAGTGGAGTGGAAACAAATATAGCCTTTACAATAAAGGAAACTAAGAATACGAAATAGAAAACAAAATTTGCAAAACTGAGTTGCAATGTGACCAAAATTTGACAATTGCCTACTGCATGTTGAAATCAGTTATGTAGATAATTCGATATAAGAGTTTTTTGAGAGATGCTTTAAAAGAATAGAGAGATGAACAATGCCTTAATATTGAATTTGGTAAGGAGTTCCAAACATCTGGTCCATGAAGTCTTACTGATTTTTGTGCTAAAAGTATTTTGTGCTAAAAGTATTTTAGGATTTTCTATGAATAACGACCCTGTTTTTGCATTATGAATAGCGACCCTCTTCTCATACTATGAATAGTGACCCTCTTCTCTGATTATGAATAGCGGTCCCTACGAATAATGAACCTTGTGAATAATGACCCTTTTCTCAAATTATGAAAAGCGGTCCTTATGAATAGCGGACCTTATGAATAGCGGTCCTTATGAATAGCGACATTGACCCCCCATATTACCCATGTACAGATGGAAATACAATTTATTTGAAGGAATTGTAATTAATCATTTTTCAGATGGGCCGAACATGCAATGTGATACGAACAACGAAGAGGGTAGCTGTAATTTCGACTTTTTCATAGGAGCTGTTTCTTGCAAAGGTAACAATGAATGTTGCGATGTTTTGTTATCATTTCAAGTTAACCTATTATGTGCATGCACACTTGTATTGTTGTTGGTTTTCAAAATATTTGTTGCCCTCATGATTATTCTTGGCACTGGGCCCAGTCTATTCTTACTTTATCTAATTAGTCTGAAAAGTACTCTTCAGCACCACTCTTTTCAATATCACATTTATGCAGAGATACTCAAATACTCACTTCATTTAAACCTAACCAAACCAATGCAGCCAGCTCGTTCCATAACCTTCAAGCTTCTTTACAGGATGTTCATAATTGGTTAAACTCACATTCATTGAAACTAAATCTTAAAAAATGTGAATTTGTATTGTACTGGTAAAGTTGGTAAAATACTCAATAAAAAAGGACACCTTTTACTGCCATTGACCTTGGTGGCCACAATACAGTATTGCTGTATGTGATGTATTTCGTAACTTCGGCGTGTTTTTGCTGAAACTTGTCTCCACAATTTCAATACGTTTCTAAATTTGGGCGCCATTTTGGATTTCAGGAAGGCCTCAAGTGGTCTTACTGCTACTTGTGTGTGTCAAATTCATTAAGTATTGTAATGAGTTTTTTGTTCTAAAAACATATATTTAGACATTTAAATTAAATTTGGGTTATCTAGTTGCAAAGTAATACAAAATTCAGGAAATAACGACCATTTTGGACGCCATCTTGGATTGCGGAAAACATTCAATGAGGATTTATGAGGACTTTTAGTAACTTATTTATACATATTCCTGGACCTATCCTGAAAAAAAATCAGCTTGTTATGAGCAATGTCCATGTTAAAACTAATGCTCTTGGCCTATAGGTGGAGAGTGGCAGAATAAGGTAGATTGATGTGTTAAAAATGAAATAAGTGCCGTGACAGGGATTCGAACTCCGTACATTGTGCTTCGCAGTCCTCCGCTAGACCATGACATCAAAAATATATTAAATACATAGGAAGAAGAACAAAGTTGTGCAGGTACTGCAAAATAAATCTAACGAGGGGGTTCTATAAAGGAACTAGCTGAATGTTGCGGGTGTTTTATTATTATATTTTTTAAATATCATTTTTTTTTTTAAATTTCAGAACCAGGTTATCTTGGATGTTTTCGTGATGAAGACGCTTTTTTCTCCAGAGATCGTGTGTTTTCTAATGGTTATGTTTCCTATGACTATCTCACGATTGACCTGTGCATCAATGCATGCGAAGAGGACGGATACTTCTATGCAGGTGTAGAATTCGGGCGCCTATGTTTCTGCGGAAGACAAGATGAAAACCTTATCCGACTTGGAATCGCTTCGGATGGGGAATGTGATGATGTTTGTGCTGGAGATCGCCTTGAATCATGTGGGGGCGCAGATAGAATCGCTATCTACCAAGGTATTGACAAGAGCGATTCTAGATTTGTTTTAAATATTTTTTCATTGAGGGGGGGGGGGCACTCTACGGGAGGGATTTTAGGGGCTGGAGGGTGTTGCGGATTCTTGCATTTCATGTGTCTCGCGATTTTGTCTTTGCTAAAAACAAACTAAAACGCATTTAAACATACTGCCAAAGGTGATCACGAGGCGTTGTTGAGTTAGGTATTAAAGATCCTAGAAATACTAATGTTAACAATTAATGACATCTATTATTTAAAGGAAATAATCCCATCTCCTATAATTTTATTCATTTTTGGACAACATTGCCTGCTAAAAACCTACAGTATTAATTATAAACAAATTTCTTAATGTACTTTTTAATTTCTTGCCACTGAATGGCTTTAAATGAAATTTCGATTTTCTCTAATTGGGGTTATTGACCTTATTCATGATGTTTGTCTAGTTTTCGCACATGTTATATTGCTAAAAAATCTCGAAATATGACATTATTCGGTGTCATTCCAATTTGTGTTTCTAAGTTGGCCTAGGTGTCTGCGAAGACCCTGGTACCCCTAATAATGGATTCAGATACAAGGAAATCGGCTCTCTGCGCTACGGCAGCAAGATATACTTTAACTGCTCCGATGGGTACACACTAGAAGGACCTGGCGTCATCCAGTGCGTGCAGATGTACGGTCGAAGAGAAGATGTTAGTATTGCTAACAGCACCCATGCCGTTATGTGGAACCATGTTCTCCCAAAGTGTACAGGCAAGTATTTCCATTATCACTTTGAAAGATATTTTGATTCGTGAAAGGTTTGTTTATCAACTTCCGGAACCCAAGGCGGACTTGGTTTGAACTAATACTAATATGTTCTTCATACTCTTCAAACGAAAATAGAATATATAGAATGCCTGGTAAACCTGTTAAAGGTTGATTTTTATTCATTTTAGTTATATAGGAATGATTATTTGGGTGATTGGTACACTTCATTGCCACCATCAATGATAACAGGCGCGGATCCAGGATTTCTTAGGGGTGGGGGCCCAAATTTGAAATCAATTTGAAATTTAGTGTGATGAAATTTGAAAAATGTGCCGGCAAATATTTCGCTCTGTGGGGGGGGGGGGGGGGGGGGGAGGGGGGAGGGGGGAGGGGTAGTGAGCACTAATTTTTTTTGCCCCTCAAAAATGTGAAAAATCGCACTCCCCCTTGAACGCGAGGTGGGGCCTATCTCCAAAAAAAAAGAGTAACATTAACGTGTTTTTACACTTTTTTTTCCAAGGGCGGAGCCGCAAGAAGCTCAGGGGTTTTATACATTAAATTATGGACAGATATGCTAATTTTATACCACAGTTGTGACACTGGCAGGACACAAATTGGTATTGGGTCCAGGGGGCGGAGCCCCAATAAGCTCAGGGGTTTTATAAAATAAATTATGGACAGATGTGCAAATTTTATACCTTATTTGTGACACTGGCAGGAAACAAATTGGTGTTGGGTCCAAGGGGCGGAGCCCCCAGGAGCTCAGGGATTTTATTCATTAAAATATCGTCAGATGTGCATATTTTATACCTTATTTGTGACACTGGCAGGTCACGAATTGGTGTGGGGTCCAGGGGGCGGAGCCCCCTGAAGCTCAGGGTTTTTGGGCAATAAATAACGGTCAGATGAGCATATATTTATATCTGTTTGTGACACTGGCAAGGCACAGAGGGGTGGGGGATGGGGGGGGGGGGGGGGAGGGGTAGTGATGAGCACTAATTTTTGTTGGCCCTCAACAATTTGAACAATCGCACCCCCCCCCCCTTCCCTTGATCTCCCCCCAAAAGAGTAAAATTGAGGTGTTTTTACACGTTTTTTCCAAGGGCGGAGCCCTCAGAAGCTTAGAGGTTTTATACATCAAATTATCATCGAATGAACATAAATGTATACCTTATTTGTGACACTGGCAGGTCACGAATTGGCGTGGGGTCAAGGAAGCTCAGGGGTTTTGGGCAATAAATAACGGTCGGATGAGCATATTGTTATACCTTATTTGTGACACTGGCAGGACACAAATTGGTGTTGGGTCCAAGGGGCGGAGCCCCCAGGAGCTCAGAGATTGTATTCATTAAATTATCGTCAGATGTGCATATTCTATACCTTATTTGTGAGACTGGCAGGTCACGAATTGGTATGGGGTCCAGGGGGCGGAGCCCCCGGAAGCTCAGGGGTTTTGGCAATAAATATTAGTCAGATGAGCATATTTTTATAACTTATTTGTGACACTGGCAGGGCACAATTTGGTGTTGGGTCCAGGGGCGGAGTCCCCAGAAGCTCAGGGGTTTTATTCATTAAATTATCGTCAGATGTGCATATTTTATACCTTATTTGTGACACTGGCAGGTCACGAATTGGTGTGGGGTCCAGAGGGCGGAGCCCCAAGAAGCTCAGGGGTCATATTCATTAAATTACCGTCAGATGAGCTTATTTTATACCTTATATGTGACACTGGGAGGTCACGAATTGGCGTGGAGTCCAGAGGGCGGAGCCCCGGAAGCTCTGGGTTTTTGGCAATAAATAACCGTCAGATGAGCATCCAGGGGCCCGCCTTAGGGCCATTGGTTTGGTTCGGGGGGGGGGTGGGGTGGGGGGAGGGGGTGGGGGGGGGTGGGGAGGGGGGGGGCAGAGCCCCGGAAGCTCGAGGCTTTAGGCATTTAATTACGTCAGATGAGCATAATAATTATACCTTATTTGTGACACTGGCAGGTAACACAAGCGTGACACAAGCTGGCAGGGGCCGCCTTAGGGCCCCTGGTGGGGTTAAAGGGGTAGAGCCCCGGAAGTCAAGGGGTTTTAGGCATTTATTTACGGTCAGATGAGCATATTATGATACCTTTGATATCTTTCCCCTTTTTTATCCTTCTTGTTTTTCCTTCCCTTTTTTCCCCTTTTTTTTAAACTTCTTTTTTTCCCCTCCCCCCTTTTTTTTGTTTTCCTTCTTTTTTTTGCCAGGGGGGGGGGGTTCGGGCCCCCCGCCCCCCCCCCCCCCTGGATCCGCCACTGAATGATGATGATGATGAAGACAATAATTATAATAATAATAATAAGTGTTATGTACTCTTAATCAAAAGGTACAGAGATGAATACTCGAGACAGATAATAGCACACGTTTGATAGTCTTGGTATAATATTTCAAAGCAAGTTTATTTCGCATGGCGCAGGCGTATCTTTACAATTGTTGCTCATTGTATGCCGCCATTAATATGTAACATTAATAATGATACCACTACTACGAATACTAATTTAGATAACAACAACAACAAGATTAATTCAAAATATGATAATAATTCTAATACAAAACTTTAATCGTATACATCTCATATCACTATTCAGTCCCTATGCACTTAATTTAGAGGATAAAGAAATGGATAGAATTGGACTATAATACCAAAAATACTATTCAAATTAAATACTAAGTAAACTAATCTTAATACTACAGGTGAACACAAAAGTATTCAGTTAGTTTTTTGTTGTTGATTGGCCAATATATACTATTTTAACATCGATATTTACCCGTGTATCATGGTTATTTACCATGATGTTCAGGATTCAGTTCGACTACACCCTCCTCTGCGACTACCAAGGGCCGAGGGCTAACTAACCAGGTGACATTCAGCGGGTCAACTGGGCCAAAGCAGAAGCGTGGTAAATATTTTTACGTCACAATTCATTTTAATATGAGTATGGTAATATGGATGCAAATAAAATGGTTACATGCAATGTTTTTAGCGATTACTGACGTTTTTATCATAAAAAGTGTGAAAAGGAGAATGATGAATTTATAAAAAATAAAGTATTATCAGTACATGTGTTTCTGGTATTTAATACAACTGTATTTCATGATAGCCTCATACAGGTATACGTAGAGTTATAGAGAAGGTTGAGTTCTGGGGAGAGGTGAAAAATATTTGGTGAGCATTATCATTTTCATTATCCAAGTGTGGAAGAACATCAGAGAAAAAATATTCCCTGAAAATCATGGCTGTTCAAATGCCTTCATATTCTAAATTTGACAAGTGACAGCTTAAGTGAGGTCCGATATTTATGCAAAATGTGCGTGTAGTCCCTTATACATGTTTCTGTGAACAGTGCTAATAATATAAGACTGGGCCGAATTTCTCATCATTTTGAAGTCTCCAGAACCTTGCAGTACACACCGATACTTATATGCTACATGATCAACATTTCTGATCGATTCCACACTGTTTCTTTCACAATGCAATCTCATGACCAGAACTCAACTTTATCTTTAAGTTGCTTACAACTAATTGAGTCTATAACCGGTTTATCTGTTTGTACTAGTATGTAAAACAGTGTAAAACTAGAAAGGAAATGGCCTTGTCTTCGTGCCCCGTGCCCCCTAGGAAAATCATTTTATGGTATTTGAAATGTCTGTGGACTATAGCAGTGGTAACTAATTGCCATTTAGACAATTCATGTAGCTCATACCGGCTTACAAATTGTAACACACTTATAATTTCCTGTCTTTTCGTAGGTCGTCAGTTTCCCATATCTATCAGTATTGGCATCGTCTCTGGCCTCCTCCTCATCATCGTCATCATTGTCGTGGTCGTTATTTGCAAAAGACATAGAAGGTGAAGCTTAGTATTATCATTATGATGTCTCATAATAGTCCTTAATGCTGTACATGTTTGTACGCGTTTTGGTGTGCTGAATCGCACCGTGCTGGTTTCGCCTTTTACGTCCAAGACGTGATTATCAAAATAAAATAGTTTGGGAGACATGAACCATTTACATGTACACGTAGAGCACAACATGCCTTAAATCATCGTATGGATTGGGAGACGTTATTATAATTTGTTTGGAAGTTATGCACTTTGCCATTTGGGAGGAAAAAAATAACAAAACAGTCTTAAAAAGGCGGCTGGTATACGCGCTATTGACAGTTCTACAAATAGTATTCCAAGTTGCGCAATTCTTAAAATGGGAAACGTGAACCTATTACATGTACACGAAGAGCACGACGTTCCTTACATCATGATATGAATTGGGAGACGTTATCATACTATGTTGAGAAATTATGCACTTTGCCATCTGGGGAAAAATAAAAAACGTGTCAAAAGGTGGTATACGCGCTATTGATAGTTTTATACATGGTATTGCAATTTGCGCGAGATCTAGGAATTGGAGACATGAACCTATTGCATGCACACGTAGAGCAAAAAGTTCCTTACATCATGATACCAATTGGAAGACGTTATCATACTTTGTTGGGAAGTAATGAATTTCGCCATTTTCGGCAATTATTAGCTATTGACAGTTCTACACAATCTGTGCAAAAGCTAGGAAAGAGACACATTAACCAATTACATGCACACTTTTAGAGCATGTTTAGAGCATCATCACCAGCATCATCAGTAGTCCATCATTAACACACGCCATTCGCCAGCGCCACTATCAATCAACAACATCGCCATTCGTCAGTGCCATCATCCACATAATTTCTATGTTGCGGTTTTTCTGAAAACCTCACTTTGAGTTTATATGTGTCGGGATCCTGCACGGTCACATATTTATCCAAAGGTTGGTTAGGGGTGTGCCCGGCCCCCCCACTCAGGTTTCAAAATGACCGCATGCGTGTTGCCAAAATGTCCGGTAAAGGGGTACTTTTCGTGCAACAAAGTCCGGCCCGAGAAATGTAAAAAAAGGGGGTGTATTTGACTTTCACCCGGAGATTTCTTTAAAAAGGGGGTGTTTTTCTCTCATCTCTTTGTAATTAAAAAAGGGGGTTATAAAATATCTTGAAGTTGAACATAGAAAAATTGATGAAACCCCGCGATCAGATTTCAGAAATTCCTGCTAGTTTTGAAAGCTCATTCAGGATTATTTCATGAGTAAAAACATTGAGTCCCATGCACTCCCGTCCCAGTACGGCGGCAGTACGGACTTCTAAAAATCTGTGTGTGAGAGAGAGAGAGAGATAACAACAGAACGTATAGTCTGTACGGCGCATCCGCTGGCAGGACCTCAGCATGCATATCGGCATAGGCTCGGCATCAAGCCGGAGCATGAAGATGGGGTATGTTATGAGGCGTGGGCCCTGCCAAAATTGTCATGATTGCGACGTCTTTGAGCAGGACCCACAGTCTCCTCGTTGTGGATATTGTGGCTGTCTACCTGTGGCTCACAGGGTGGCACGTTCAGGTGAGTAGTTTGATCGCAATAGTAACACTTTCAAACTCATTTTCCAACACCCATGAAAATGAATATGTGGGACTTGGATCTAGACCTATTTAGTTTTGTACTGAAGTGTAGGCTACCCTAATTCACACACAGCTGCGTTACTACTATCCTGGCTGTGTATTAAAGGGATCGTTTAACAATGTTAAATCTGAGATGCAAGGCCCTACATGTTATCAGTGTCTGTGATATGGTGTAATATTGAAGCCCTAAAAAGAATTGTGCTTCAAAATGATAAGAAGAAGAACTTGAAGAAGTGCCAACCAGTATACAACTTTATCTGATATGAGAGGGGGGGGGGGGTTCTGCATGTCCTGAGATAGGGGGGTACATTGAGCAGTGTTCTGGATTAAGGGGGTACATTGAGCAATGTTCCGGAATTAGGGGGGTCTCCAAGGCAGGAAAAGCCCGTGAAAAGCCCGCGAAAGGGGGGTTCGGAAATGTTGGCAGTACTCAGATAGGGGGTCTTTTCAAAAAGAGGGTACAAGCATACGCGTACCCTAAATAACACTAAGTGGGGGGGCCGGGGGGGTGTGGATGGTTTTATAATCACAAACAAACCAATCCAAGTCTTTTTTCCTACTGTGCTGTACGAGAGACAAGAAACAGTGGAACAACATATATAATTTAAATGAGCGTTTATCCAAACCGTGATAAAGTCTAGCCTGGAAATATTTTAAATACATTCACATATAATAACATAAAAGGTAGTCTCTTATAAAGCGAAAGACTGCCGCTTATCAGCACAACACGCCACTCCTCAGCGCCACAATCTACACGTCGACATCGTCGACTTGCGTCTTATCGTTTGAACTTTGAAGGTTAGAACCTCATTCTTACCTTCTTCGTCTTTGATTTTCGTTTCGTCGTTTGAAGGGCTGAACCTGACTCTTACCTACGACATCGCGACTTTTGCTTTTCCGACGTCGTCGGAAACGTGACTTTCCTTTTCCACATCTTCGACATCATCAGCATCAATAACAGCATCATAATATTACTACTGCTACTGGTAGTAATAAGAGTAATACTAATGATGATGGTATATACAGGGCTTTTAATTTCTAGAGGATACAACGCTATACCTCTAATAATCTTTCTTTCTTTTATTTCAGACGCTCTAATATTGCTCTAAAGCAGTCAGTCAGTGACAGGGAGGGCCAGGAACTCGATCCTTACACATCCTTAGATACAACAACTATGAAGCAATCAGCCTACGAGGACATCAAAGCAACGAGTCACGGAAATAGAGGCCACACAAACGCAACCGAGGGGGTAGAGTATGAAAATCAAAGAATAGTGGAACAAACAGCTAGAGTCAAGAAATCAAACTTGGGAGTGGTCGATGGGAATACTGAGCCGGAGTACGAGTTGCTGAATTAAAATTGATTCCATGAAGTAGGACACAGAACGAGTTTTAAGTACAGTCATACATCTCTAGAAAGGTCACTCATTGTAAACCCCAAAACGGCCACTAGCTGCAGATAGCTTCTACAACACACTTGTCCTTTTCTAGGGAGACAAAATACATAGCCAATAGCCCAATACATAACAGACAGGGAACCTTAATAGAGAGGTGGCCACGAAGACAAGTTTGACTCTATAGCATGAGCTCTATATGAAGTTATACATGTAGCGAGTTTGTCAAAATATTATAGGCCGTTACTTGAGAATATTAATTGTTGTTATTGTTGTTAATTTTGTTCATCCTTTTTATAATAAATAGTATATAGGGAGCGCTAGGCCTGTAAAATATCAAGGTTTCGGATAAGATAGAGATTACAACTGTGATAAACAAGAGTGGGATTAGTTTTATTAGTACTGATCTTGAAGGAGGGAGTTTGATTGTATATGTGTCATTACTGTATATAGCCAAAGCGAAATTGCACTTTAATGTCATGCAGTTTGGTCACGTCACTCGCTGCTTCCCTAGCTGTGCTGTTGGTTCTCGCATCGAGTCCTCTACGATCCGCTTAATGTGATATGATATATTGGGTTACGCACTGTTGGAAAGTTAACCATGGGATCATTGAGATGGGCAGAAAGTTCCTTAGTTCAAGTCGCTTTTATATTTTGAGATGATCCTTACACGTATAGTTGTAGTATAGTATAAGTATACTTTGAATAAAATGCAGGTGTTCTTTCTAGTAGTATGCCGATGGCAATATCAGTAACCAAATATTAATCGACTACGAGGGTAATGGTACAAACAATCATCACCGAGGCGATGATAGTTTGTATCCATTGCCCGAGTAAAAAAAGGAGGTTAATATTTTGTGTATATCCCACATCGGCAATGAGGTCTATTTAAAGTGAATTTTACATAATTAAAAGAACTGATTCTGCAAACCGTTAGCTTCAGCTAGATTTCACAAAGCACAACATGCATACATGTAATAAAGTCGATGCGCGCTCATTTGACATTGACATTGACATTTCGCGTAACCTACTTTGCTATGCTTATTCAACGGGCAAGGGGGGGGGGGGGCAGCAGCAAAAAATTACTGTACAAAAGTCCTATCGCAGGGAGATAGTACTTATCTATCATTGGTCATGTGACCTCGTTTAGACCAATCAGATTGCAAGATTCTTAGTATGCGGGATATAATCTTCTATATCTAATCATGAAAACAAAACAATACAGTCTTTATTGTCTATTTTGGGGTGCCAAGATTCTTGTAAAGATTAAGTTGGCGTCCCCGGCATATTATGAATCCACGTCTACTTTTTTTAGGGTAGAATAATTACAATATTAATACTAATGGCAAGTTTTCCGAAATGAAATACAGATGCACTTTCTAGTAGTATGCAGATGGTAATATTAATCTACTATTAATAATGATGTCAAAAACAATCCAGTCTATATTGTCATCGTGTTGACCACAGTATTGATTATACTTAGTTTTTGAATGATATTATATCTTACTAGTTTTTATCTTTGTATGTATTCTCGTAAGATTTAAAGTTATAATTGTTTTTAATATTGCTATGTTTTTCATGTGCTTTTATTGTAAACTGAATGTAATTCAGCTCTTGGGCTGCTAATTTCAGTATTTTTAATAAACCATTTAATGAAATAAAACATTAAAAAGAATAATTGTTGGGGTGCCAAGATTCTTGTAAAGATTTCATTTCGAGCTAAAGCAAGGCCTAGGGTAATAATATTCAAACTTCTTTAGAAGTCTTGGATCATAATGTGATATACCCCTTTCAAGAATGGTTTATTATTATTTCTTTTTATTGTTCTTATTTTTATCATAATAATAATTGTTCTAACGGGATACCTTGCATTCAAAACTTTCAAACAAAATGTGTGGCTTTACCATTCAAATATAAAGAACACACTTTAACTTCTGGCCGAGGGGCCGAATCTTCCAAATGTCGACGACACTGACAATGCAAAGACTTGACGTAATTCTTTTTTTTTTTTGATAGATAAGAATATGAAAGAAAGAAAGAAAAACAGTATTAAGGAAAAAGCAAGAGGAAAACAAGTAATTTAGTATATATCTTTAGAGAAACATATGAATGCGTAAGCATAAGTCAAAGTCCATTAAATAGGACACACGCCTATTTTTACTTTCGTGTTTTTGTATTCTCTGCAAATGAAAACATTGCTAATAATTAGATAGTGTAACTCGATCCGCACCTAAGCCATTACATAATTTGAAGGAAGCTAATTTTGCCCCTTCATACTGAACGATGATGAAATAATTAAAACAAGAGATACAGAGAGAGAGAGAGAAAGGATACATTTTCAAAACAATGGAATTTTGACCCTATAAATGAATTAAAGAAAATTCTGTTTGTCATGAAAGGGGTATAAAAGCAAGAGCGCTTTCAATTAAAAGAGATAAGCACTATTGCAGTAGGGGTGTTCGGCACCTTTTCGCAGGAGTACCGGTATAAAGAGTGAGGAGAAAGGAGGAAAAGTATGTTGAAGATTGAGTGAAAGAAGAGAAGGGTGGCGCGAAAGAGAGAGAGAGAGAGATAACAAAGGCACACCTTCTACTTACAATATTGAATGGATCACAATGAGAAAATTTTGGATATTTACTAAAAAGATTTTGACATCAAAGACAAAGACGAATACATTAAATTTGATTACATTACGAAAATAGCCTTTTCCAGTGGTTTCTAAACTTCCCTCCTGTTGACCACAGATTTCCTATTTAGCCTTAAAAAATACATCCTTTCCTAAAAAGGGCAGGATTTATACGTTTTGTAAACCCATGTATACTTTAGGGGGGAAATGGTGGATAACCTTCACATAAGAAAATGGTAAAATGGTATAAAATAAGCAACTGTTATCTGTTTTAATTAGGAGATAGGAAAATAAATCATCATGGTTTGAAAGCTGGCTTTGCTGTCATTGATATAAAGTAACGAACATTCATTTCATTTCATGCATGCACATAGCATTTTTAAAATATTTATTTAAATTTTCTTTTATCATGCATTCTTCATAAATTTTTCTAATTTGGTATTCATTTTTATCTTAAAGGTTTTGGAATGATTTTTATAAAGACATAATTATGGCTTATTTTATGGGATGAGAAATGTGATGCTTGTCACCCCATAAAGCAGTTGACTAAACCCACCCACTTGCATTAAGACTAGACTACATTCTTCCCTCTCGTATGTTTATATTATTATAGCATTTTGATTTGAACATACTTTGTGATTACTAATCTGATCACTATTTTAAAGTATACTATTAGATTCAGGAAAGTTTACGAAAGTGAATTTTGTCTTGCGTGTGTATCATTCCACGTTTACTGATGTGTACTGAGTAAGAAAAGAGAGCATATTTTGTTCAACATAATTATCAATGCATCTTTGGTATAAGAGTTAACCGAAAATCTCTATATTATATTGATCAAGTAGTGATAAGGGGAGGAAAGAAAGAGGAGGATGCAGAGAAAATGTATGGGAGAGGATGAGGGGGTGGAGAGAGGGAGGGAGAATGAAAGAGACGAAGGGCAATGAGTACCGGTATGAATGAAGAGAAAGGAGGGAAGGTATGTGAAAGATTGAGGGAAAGAAAAGAAGGGCAGCGTAAAAGAGTGTGTGTGTGAGAGAGAGGGAGAGAGATATGTAGAAAAAGAGAGTGAGAGGAAAAGAAAGGGGGGGGGGGAGGTTCGATGTAAGGAAATAGCACTTGTAGTTCGTTCGTAACTTGCAACTTGCTCTTTAGTGTAATGTTTTTAACAAGAGATGGCGCTCCAGGAAACCAGGGGAAGTCCCTTCAGACTCTATCTAAGATGGTGGCATGGTGGAGAAATAGTTATCTGGGATCATTGTTATTTACTAGACCACTCATTTTGGTGTGCGAGAAAGGAGTATTATTGGTGCTTTGGGTGATGCAATAGACAGCTGGAGTGGGTTCTACTTGATTGTCATGGATACCTACATTCGTCAGCAAAAGAAGCTGTAGTAGACAGCGTTATTTGACCATGTTTCTTCCTAGTCTTATTTCAGGGCAAATAAGGAAAATCCTTCATGAAAAGTCAATCCCAAGAAATGCTCAAAGTGCATAACACTAAAATAACAGAAACTAATTTAAGACATTTCATAATGCAACTCTATTTCATATAATATTGAATGAATCACAATTACAAAAATATGGACATGAACTTAAAGAATTGACGTAAGGTTAAGTATGTAAAGACGCAGTTATCGAAGATGCATGCATTTGATTTGGTTTCGTTGCGCAAATGGCCCATTCCACGGGTCTTTATACTTTCCTCTTGTTGAACACAGATGTTTAATTTGATTAAAGTATCCAATACCGTTTCCCAGACAATACAAAACAATACGTAGGATTTATCCGCGAATTTTTTTTAAAGGAATTTTTTTTTCTTCAAATGAATTCATGTGAAACACATTAGATGACGTACGTATAACACTGCGTGTTCATTGGAATATTGTGTTTCAAGAACTTCCTCTTCTAAAGCAGGTTCTACTCTCACGAATATCGGTTGCAAACAGAAATGCTTATAGGAATTCAACTCCGCGTACATACATACACCGAAATGGCCGTAAGTTTGTATTCAACCCTGTCTTTACTGTTTATTGTTATAAGCAGTCCCTGTTTGGCGATCTATACTATTTCAGGTAAGTTTGTACAAAATGTGTTCTTTCTCGCTGATCGAATTATATTAATGTGTAGCATTTACAGCAGAGCATAAAAGACTATATTCATTGGTATAACATTGGATGCTGATATGGGGAAGTGTAGGGATGCATACATTGCTCGGTACAGGTCTATTGCATGCTCTCTCTCTTTGGTGTGTAAATCCTCAATGCTTTGTATTGAAGGAAATATTTAGTTTTCTTTTTTTCTCAAGGGGAGAGAGAGGGAGAGAGGTTTACTACTTAGCTTGTAAATAGACTGCATTATACCTTTTCATTTTATTATTGTCACTATCTACATTGTACATGTATATATATACTTTGTGTTTACTAGTTGGTTCATTGTTCATGTTTGTACTTTCATACACTATATACCTATTATCGTTTGTATATTTTATCATCTACATGTATGTATAAGTTATAAGAATTGTATTCATAAGTCATACATTGCTATTTATACTTTTATGTTTGTTTGTACTCTCATACCCCGAAATGGGGTCAAAGAGTCAATACAATTCTACAATTTCTACAAATTTGCCTTACTCCTATAAGCGTACTTGCAATGAGATGTAAAGAGAGTACTGTAAACGCAGTTATTTTTCGCATTATTAATTTTTCGCGCTGAACGACCACATAATATATTCGCTGGTTCTTAAATTGGCGTTGCACGCAATTGAGCCCGTCCAAAACACGCACAAGAATTCATGCTTATATTTTCGGAAGTTCTAAAATTCGTGCTTGCTGATCTTAGCGCGAAAATTGATGTGCCTAGCATAGCCGGGTAATGTTGGAGCGCATTGAGGACCTTGCAAGGTTGATACGTGCGCTATATAAGAATCCAATATTATTATTATTTATTAAGCGTGCTTAAGTAAGATATCCATGACATTCAATGTTCAATAGCTGTTAAGACGTTGTGTTTCATCGGTCATTTACTGGAGGCGACAAAGGTCTACACGTAGCTAGGCATATCCGGTACTGAAATATCATTCTGTTGATTATCAGGGGCGGCGATTTTTTGTCGTGGCCGGGAGCGGGGAGGGTCAACACATTACATGTATAATACCTACGGTATACCAAAGAGACTAGTTTTACAGTTATGATTATCATGCCATGGAGCATAGTGCCCGATTGAGAACAAAATCCAGTATCTTTTAAATAGTGTAAACGTTGCATTATAGCTTCAGAATCTAAAAATATGTTTCATCTCTTACTCATCATAATGTGTTTTTTTGTATGCACTCTTTCAAAGTTTCGGAATGGGGGGGGGGGCTTTTTGATTTGGAATATCATTATTATTATCATCGGTAGCATATCATTATGTTTGTCCTTGTTACAAGAATAATTGAAAATGAATGTTTGATGTTGGATATTGTAACCATTATTCTAATCTACTTTTAAGGATATTGTTTACATTGATGAATTCTTATAAATCACAGAAATGAGTGAATATTAGACTTATCGATACCACGAAGTCCATTATCTAGATTTGTTTGAAAATGTAATTAAAACAACGGATGCCACCTCGTACAAAATACGATCTTGTTAATAGCTAATTCAATACTTACTACCCAGTGATGGCCTCATCAGTATTAATACTGTTCTCCCTGAGAGCTTTGAAATCATTAATACCCCATCTTTACCAGGTACCCATTTGATACACCTGGGTCGAGATGGTATTAAACAAGACACTAAGGATGTAAGAACCAAGCAAGCATCGAACCCGGGACCTCTCGTATGAGATGGTTGGAAATCATCATTCCTTTAAATATGTGATGGAAAGGTGTCACTGTCTTGTGGATATGTCACCGGACTGTGGATCAATGGCTCGTGGTTCGAGCACCCCCGCGGCATAAATTACCTTTGGCAAGATATTAATCTTTATTTGCCAATCTCTACCCGGGTAAAGTAAATGGGTACCTGGAAGGAATTTATGCCTTGAATGATTTCAGCGCCTTGAGGCAGCTAGGCTAAAGCCAGGGTAATAATACTAGTTTGTGAGTTTGTTAGTTCAAGCATCCCCTTGGGATGGATACATGCGTAATATAAATGTAGATATTATTAGAGGTAGCACTATTATCATCATCATTATCATTATTGTTATCAACATTATTATACAAACGCACAATTACACAGCGTACTGTATAAATATTGATCTCAATAACTTTTGCAGACTACAGATTGATCACCAAAGATCGACCAAATGCCGGCATCGTTGAAGTTTACAACCAGGACATCGGATGGGGGCTCGTTTGTCAAAGGTATTTTAGCTTCAAACTAGCAAGCAAAGTTTGTAGTCAGCTAAACTTCCCAGGAACTTCTCGACATCTTACGGCAGGGGCTTTCAACGATAATGGTGATGAGTGGCCGATGTCAGTCACTAATAAGATATCAACATATTTTACAGGCTGTTCAATTAGTAAGTGTAATATGATACTGTACAGTACCAATTGAAAAAATTGATCATACAACAACAACAATGAAGTTTTTTTATAAAAATGATTATATTCATATTATAATTAATATTAATAATAATAATAACAATACTAAATAATAATACTGATAATCAAGATAATAATCATTATAGTAAAAAAAAAACAATAATATTATATAGAATCTAAATCCCGAGGAAAGAGGTTTTTTAGATTTCCATGTCTAATATATTTGCCCTTTATACGAAAATCGGATCGCAGGAGATTCGTGTAGTGTGCGCCGGACTAAAGCGTATCTACCGTGTCGAATAAATCGTGAACAGTGGGCTTAATTCACCCAACTGCTGTTGTTCTGAGTTCAATGATTGTATTTTTTTTTTAAATATTCTGTTTTTAGTAATTTTGTTTTATTCCTCCAAAATTAATGTGTAATACAAACAAAACATACGATTGAATAAAAAAAAACGTTTTCAAAATTGATTGCTTATACATAAACATGTGAATTTTTTAGCAAGACTGGGCCAATTTCTCATCAGTTTGATAATTCCAAAATCTTTGAGTATACATGAATACTTATGTGCTGCATGATGAACATTTCCATTCGCTTCTACACAGTTTCTTCCCAAGCGCGTAGCCAGGATTTCATTTAAGGGGGCGGTAGTGAGCACGCGAAGCGTGCGAATCACTTACAGAGCGCGCGTAGCGCGCTCCCTGGGGGGGGGGGGGGTGGGGTGCAAGGAGGGGGGAGTTCGCGCGGAAGCTTTGACGTTTCATTAAATTATTAGAGAAAGAAGATGATTTGTTGGACCGTTCTCGACTCTTAATCCTTGTTTAAATCAAGTTCCCCTTCCTCCGCGCGTAGCGCGGAAGCTCTGACGTTTCATTAGATTATTAAAGAAAGAAGGCGATTCGTTGAACCATTCTCGATCGACTCTTAATCCTTGTCGTTTCATTAAATTATTAGAGAATGAAGACGACTCGTTGTACCGTTCTCGACTCTTCATCCTTATCTGAATTCAGTTCTCCCCCTCCTCCTGCGCGAAGCGCGAAAGCTTTGACGTTTCATTAAATTATTAGAGAAAGAAGACGATGCGTTGTACCGTTCCCGACTCTTAATCCTTTTTCTTCCTACGTCCTCTTCCTTTCTTCTTTCGTTTCTCTTTTTTTTTGGGGGGGGGGTGGGGGTGCGATCGCCCCCACTGCCCCCCCCCCCTGGCTTTGCGCCCGTTTCTTCCTCAATGCGATCGCATGACGTACCGAAACTGATATTTATTCTTAAGCTACACCGGATCATCACAAGTATATCCTAAATCAGATCGACTATCCTTACCGAGGTTATATATTTTGTGAATATATAACAACCATAATAATAATAATAATAATAATAATAATAATAATAATAATGATAATAACAATACTTGGAATCCTATATTACCCAATGAAAGTACAGATGGAAAAAATATTTATTTGAAGGAATGTAATTAATCGTTTTTCAGATGGGCCGGACATGCAATGTGAAACGTGCAACTGTAACGAATGCAACGATTTATGGACAGGAGCTGCTTCTTGCAAAGGTAACACAGTGTCACGTGAGAGACTTTTTTTTATTTTTTTACTATTGCTACGGACACACAAAATAAAGGGAAATAGAGCTTGTTAATTAAAGTTAAATTGTAATGTTTAATTTCCAATCATTTCTCCTGTTTCACAGACTTTGTTTTGGCTTCAATAATATTACAGTATGTAATTAAACTTATCTTTAACAAAATAATTATGGATGGGTAGTTTCCCGTCTGACATCGAAGCCGGTCACAGCTCGTGTCGTCCACTTGGCCCTGGCCTCCGCAGACGGTGTCTTTGCTCCACTTGGCCCCGGTAGTCGCTCCGGATTCTTGGCCTCCGCAGACTGAGATACGATGGTGTGTGTCCCGATCCCAGACAAGAGCTAACCCCCGACGAAAGATATGGAGAACCGGGTGGCAGTTGAGCTAGCCTCTCGTCCCGACGTGGAATTACCCTCAGATATTGACTTTAACTGCCGACTAACATGACGTTTAGTCTATTATAGCTTAGGTGGTTCTCCCCGATTTCAGAAAATCCACCTCTTAATATACCCTACGGTTACTAAGTAAATTCTAAAAACATGACTACAAATATTTGGAGAGGAAATGAACTTACAAAGGAAAATACTTGTATTGAAAAGAGGCTTCCTAAATGTGTGCTAAACAACAGATAAAACATGTACACTGAATTAATGACTTCCCCCAGGCCTATTCATAGGGAACAATACATCTTGGCCTGAAAAGAAAACATCTGACCTTAACATCTTCACCTGACTTTAACAAAGAACACTCCAGACCAAAGAGCGAAACAAATAAATTTCTTTCCTGACACACTGTTGCGATGTTTGCTTATCATTTCTAGTTCACCTTTTTAATATGTGCATGTATATGCTTATTTTATTGTTGGTGCTGGTTTTTAAAACACTTGATGTCCACATGATTATTCTTGGCACTGGTAAATACATTTAAAAAAACACAGAAAATGCAATAAATTTTCAATAATTTATTGCATTTAATTTATGGAAACTGCCCCCTACCCTAGCCCCTGCTGCGTACAGTCATGGTTCAGTGACAAAACAATGGCCTCGTAACTGTGAGACCCCAGGATCAAAACCGTGTCGATGTGCTATATTAGTGCCCTTTTGTGGGGCATTAATCCTCATTACTGTCATTTATGACTTAAGAGCGTAGGTCCCCTAGTTAATATGCATAGTAGCATACACATGCTTTAGCAGTTCCGCAAAACACACATTGGCAAGTTATTATTCAATAAAATCTGAGAATGTATACTATTATCTATATCTATCATTTTTAAATAATTTTTAAAATAATTCCATAAATTGGGGTAAAACTAAAACATACCACCTTTATGAGCGACAGTGTACATACCTACCTCGCGGTGCCACAAAGAAAATACTCATGTTTTGATTTCATACCGTTTTGAGTTTGAAATTGCTCTTTTTTCAACTTACCACAAAACCAGCATGGACTTTTACAGACATTACAAAATTCTAGTGCTTTTATTTTATTGTGTCTATGGCTATGCTCCGCAGTACAACTTTACTTTGATAAATCATTGCATTCTGTCAAGATCTTTACGCTCTTAAAACTCCGGATTTTTTGTTCTTCTAAAGCTCAATGCGAAATGGGGATAATAAACCTTGCTCATGCAGTGCTTTTGCAATAGCAGATCAGTCCAAGTGTTTAAAAATAATCTTAAAATGTATCTGTTTAATTCGTCATATAAGTCATTATGATCTCATATTTATATGTTCTTTCATTCTCATATTCCTTTGTTTATTACGCTAATGCTTTCAAGGAATTTCTCTTTTGTTCTTGTTTCACAAATAAACTTTGAGCATTTGCTTTCCATCGGATTCGTTGCCTTACAAATCTCACATATTGTCATTAATATTTACACATCAATAATCAGAGTATACATATAGATACTACTTCTACTATACTACTACTAGTTATTTAAGTAGTGCTAAATGCAGTTGTTGTTCAGCGCTGTACTTATTATTACCCCGGCTTTAGCCGATCTACCCTGATAAGGTGCTCTGGCAGTAAAGGAATTTAGTACCGGGAACCCATGCATTGACGTCACATAGGTGGAGAGTGGCAAATAAGGTAGATTGATGTGTTAAAAATGACATAAATGCCGTGACAGGGATTCGAACTCCGTACATTGTGCTCCGTAGTCCGGGGACTTATCCGCTAG
Organism: Strongylocentrotus droebachiensis; assembly: GCA_035222895.1. Classification (NCBI taxonomy): domain Eukaryota; kingdom Metazoa; phylum Echinodermata; class Echinoidea; order Camarodonta; family Strongylocentrotidae; genus Strongylocentrotus; species Strongylocentrotus droebachiensis. Next base: position 22,126 of record JAVYIG010001644.1, read on the forward strand.
ACCATGACACCTCCATTATAAAATGAATAGGAAGAAAAACATAACGTTGTGGAATAACTGCAACACAAATATAACACAAGGTTCCATTTGAAATCTAGCTGTGTTTTGTCATGATCACATGATGTTCCTTTAGTTTTTGATAAACTATCTCTACTTCGCTTAACAGCTTCCCCCAAATTTATTTCTTCTTATTTTCCCTTTAATTCAGAACCAGATTATCTTGGTTGTTTCAGGGATGATAACGCCATTGTCTCCAGAGATCGTGTGTTTTCTGATGATTATGTTTCCTATGACTATCTCACGATTGACCTGTGCATCAACGCATGCGCAGAGGACGGATACTTCTACGCAGGTGTAGAATACACGAACCAATGTTTCTGCGGAAGACAAGATGAAAACATTGTCATTTATGGAAAGGCTTCAGATGAAGAATGTGTTGATGTTTGCGCTGGAGATCCCCTTGAATCATGTGGGGACTCAAATAAAATCGCCATCTACCAAGGTAAAGGCAGGAGCGATTCTAGATTTTTTTTGTTGAAATGGGTGTGGGGCACTCTTGGGGAGGGACATATGGGGCTGAAGGGGTTGCAGGTTCTTGTATTCATTTCATGTGTCTCGCGATTTTGTCTTTGCTCCCCCCCCCAAAAAAAAAAAAAACAACAACAACCAAACAAAACAAAACAAAAAGATCTCTTAAGCTAGTTACGAGGCTTTGACAAGTTAGTTCACAGTCTTGGAAATACCTATGTTAACAATGCAACTATAAAGGAACTCTTTCTCTTTTTTCTTAATTGTTTACGCTATGTTTAGCTAAATATGTCACTTAAAGATAACCCTCGTATAATCATATGCTTTTGTATATATCTTATGTTTATTCAGATATCCTAATTTATATACAAACCTATCAACTGGGACCAACATAATACAAACTTTGCGTTGTAGTAGATCCCCCACTTTATTTAGCTTTTTTAATGTATTTATCATACTTATGATTGTATCTTCTGTTTTTACTATTACCTTGTACATTATGTTTCTATATTGTATGTTTCATTATAATTATGTTTGAAGAAACTTGAAATCTCCATAATTTACTTCATTTTCGAACAAAATTTCCTGCAAACACCTACACTATAATTTCTGATATAAATTAATGAATGTACAATTTTATTTCTTTGCACTGAATGGCTTAAAATTACATTCTTTTCTTTCTAATTAAAGTTATTACGTGTATCCATTCTCGTCTAGTTGTCATAATATTGTTAAAAGGTCTCAAAATATGACACACATTATTCGTTATCATTCCAATTTTCGTTTCTAAGTTGGTCTAGGTGTTTGCGAAGACCCTGGTACCCCTCGAAATGGATTCAGATACAATGAAACTGGCTCTCTGCGCTACGGCAGCAAGATATATTTTAACTGCTCCGATGAGTTCACACTAGAAGGACCTGACGTCATCCAGTGCGTGCAGATGTACGGTCGCAGAGAAAATGTTAGCATTGCTAACAGCACCCATGTCGTTATGTGGAACCATGGTCTTCCGATATGTACAGGCAAGTATTTCCATTATCACTTTTTTAAACGATATTTTGGTTGGCGAAAGGTTTGTTTATCAATTTCCATGAGGATATAGGTTCTGTTTAATCTATAATCGACATTAAATTATACCGACCATTAAAACATGTTTTGTTGTTGATGTAAAGCAGGTGTTCCATGTCGTTATACTGTCCTCAAAATATGAGCATCAAATATCACTTCTAGAAAGACACAAATCAGTATAAATTATGCTCTCAGTAAACAGTAAAACGACTTGTTGAGTAGACTAATTGACGCGTGCGTACGCGCTGGCATAGAACAGGGTGCGAACGAAACCCAATAACGCGCCGTGTTATGTTATTGTATTAATGACTGCTTTGAGAGAAATAGTTGTTTTTATACGCTCAAGGGAAGGTTAGAATTGTGCTATTACCCGAGGCGTGCCGAGGGGATAGCCCAATTGTAACCTTCCCGAGAGCGTATAAAAACAACTATTTCTCGAATATTAAAGCAGTCATTAATACTTTTATATGCCGAAAAAAAATAGACTAAAAAATAAAAAATAAAAAATACTTTTTTTTTTGGTCGGAGATGAGATTCGAACTCTTGCGTACAAAAGGTGAGGTATCTAAAGTCAGCGCCTCAGACCTATCGGCCATCGCGCGCTATTCACATGCTTGGCAGTTTTGTACGATATATACATTAAAATAGATTGACAACGGCTTCGGTGGTGGATGCTTCGCTTCTGCTTCATTAAACGGACTCTTCTTTTACTTTTGCAATGCATATTGGCACGAACTTAGATCAAGATCTATCGGCAGATGTTGTTTTTTTGTTTTTGGAAGTTTATTTTCGTCTTCATGTCAACAATGCAAGATAAAATTGTCGGTAAGATCGATCGAGATTCAATTGTATTGAAATTACCGACCAATTATTCGCACACATACGGTATCCTCCATCGCTCAAACCATTTTTTAACATGTAAACCTATGGGTAACCATGGAGACTGACCTATTTTTTTAATAACCATGGTTATTAAAAATATTAAATGTTTTAAGCATGGTTACCGGGAATTTTACAGGAACAGTTGAAGTTTATGAATGCAATTTCGACCAATCAGATGGCTGGATTATTTAAATGAGGTATATAATATTCTTTATATACCTCTCTTTAGTATGTTTAATACATATAGTCATATGGTTGGTCAAAATTGGAGTTGAGATTTAGCCATGGCCGTCTACCGGTCCAATTTTTTTTTTAAAGATGCCCGTTGCCCCGGGTAACGGGCCGCATAAATTTTGTTTCCTGAGATCCCTATTGGTTTACGTGTAAAAAGTTTCTTTGTGCGAGCGCGGATACCATTCGGTGCGATTCCCGAATGATCGGAACATTCAGGCAACTTTCCAGCGAAGATTTACAGACAGTGTTTCAGATTTTCTGTGATGTTTTAACCAGTCTCTACCCAAGAAAAGGATAAGGTAAGAAATCTTTGTAGACTTGTTTGTGAATTCGGTATATAACACTTATATCGACTGCTTTAATATCCAAAACATAGCTGTTTCTACGTTATATTGGCTCTCGGAGACGTTGCATCCAGATACGGCCCCTTGAGCCTATAGAAACAGCGATGCCTCTCAAAGCAGTTAATATATTTTCATATACTCTTTCAGGGGCGTACGCAGGATTTTTTCAAGGGGGGGGGGGGGGGTTTAAAATCGGGCCCAAAATTTCGCAACGACTCAGCTTTATTATTTTGCTCCCGAAAATTTGAAAATCGCGCCGGCCGAAAAGACGCTCAGTCGGGGGGGGGGGGGGTTTAGGGGGGTTTTAGTGGGGTTCAACCCCCTAAATCCCCCCCCCCCCCCCCCCCCTGCGTACGCGCCTGTACTCTTTCACCTATAGAATGCCTGGTAAACCAGTTAAAGATTGATTGGGCACCTTTTAGTAAAACAGGAATGATTATTTAGGTGATTGGTACACTTCATTGCCACCCATAATGATGATGATGATAATGATGATGATGCTGCTGCTGAGCATAAAGAAAGGGAACCAATTGGACGATATACCGAAAATAACATTCAAATCCATTACCAAGTAAACTGCTTTTGAACAAAATGAGTTTTAGTCTTTTTTTTTTGGATTGGCCAGTAATTATATACTATACAAACATCTGTATTTACCCGTGTCTCATATTTATTTACCATGGTATTAAGGATTGAGTTCGACCACACCCTCTACCAAGGGAGGAGGGCAAACTAACTCAGCGATATTCACTGGTGCAACTGGCCCAGAGCAGCGGAGTGGTAAGTAAATTCTCATTACGTCACAATCCCTGTACGATTGTGATAAAATGGATCCAAATGAAATGGTTGCATGCCAATATTTCAGTGATTACTAAAGATATCATTATAAAGTGATTTTTTTTGTTGTTGTAATGATTGATACAATTGTATTTCATGATAGCCTCGAATACCGCACATCATAAAGGCATACGTTAGGTTAAGTTGCTTGCAACTATTTGAGTCTATACCCGGTTTAATATCTGTTTATACTAGTAGGCCTATGTAAAGCAGTGTACAACTAGAAAGGAACGGGCATTGTCTCCAAAATTGTCAATTTTTTTCATGAAAATGTATCCAAAAAAAAGACAGATGCACACACCGACCACTAATATGTTCAGTGGGCTATGGTAGTTTATTCACCTTAATATTCAGGATTCACTTCGACTACACCCTCTTCTGCGACTTCCAAGGGGCAGACAAGTGACATGACTGGGTCAGAGCAGCTGAGTGGTAACTGAATTCTCATTACGTCATCAATCCTGCAGGATCATGTTAAAATGGATTCAAATGAAACAGTTACATGCAAATATTTCATGGATTACTAGCGATGTTATCGTAAAAAGTATGAAAAAAGCATGATGAGTGATAAAGAAGGAAGAATGAATATCAGTAGTACATGCATTGTACGCCCGGTATTTAATAAAACGGTATTTCCTGATGGCCTCAGAAACCATACATACATCATATAGGCCTACATAGTGTTAAGTTGCTTACAATTGTCTGAGTCTGTACTCGGTTTATCTATTTATAGTATGTAAAACAGTGTCAAAATAGAAGTGGAAGGGTCTTGGCGCCAAAACTGCCATTCTCACTCATGGAAATGTGTCCAAAAAAAATACAGTGACCAATACTACAAGAGGACGTATTCATCATGATGACGTTTGTAGTAGGTCCATAGTGAAGCTATGTGAATAGAGACCTTTTCCCATTGCAAGGTGCCCACTGACTTAAATTACTGGGTAAAATGCTTAACAATAGCCCTCAATGAAAAGGAACCTGTGGGGTTGTATAAATTGTCTTTTCAGGTTTTCTCCTCATTTATTTTCATTTCTCTTTCCTTCAATCTGTTGTTTCCCCCCCCCCCCTGCAATTGGAGGGGGAGGGGGGGGGGGGTGTGCTCCGTGCCCCCTAGCAACACCACTGGTATTCAAAATGTCTGTGGTAACTAATTCCCATTTAGAAGTTCTTGTGACTCATACCGGCTATATATTACGGAAATTCCTGTAAGTCTTCCTTCCATGTACTCTGAAATACAAACAACGTGTATCACACTAATAAAACTTTCCTGTCTTTTCCTAGGTCATGATCAGGTCATCATATCTATCAGTATTGGCATCGTCTCTGGCCTCCTCCTCATCATCGCCATCATTGTCGTGGTCGTTATTCGCAAAAGACATAGAAGGTGAAGCCAATTATTATGATGTCTCATAATAGGTGTTTGATGCTGTATATGTTTTTACGCGTCATGATGTGCTGATATGCACTGCGGCAAATTATAGCCTATCTATATTAGATAAATTCATTCTTACCTTTAAAGATAAGCTTGGGTTTTGGTATAAAAAAATATAAAAAAAGGAATTCTCACAGAATCAAACGAAACTTAAACTGAATGTGCAATATTAAAAATAAATGTCATTTGCCAAACAATTTTGGTAGAAAATGTAAACTGGCTGAGTAATGAGCATAGAAAAATAAGGAAATCAAGGTTAGTATGCCCAACACCATTTGTGTAGTCCCTTATACATCTTTCTGTGTACAGTGCTTGTTACTTTACCAAGACTGAGCCAAATTTATGATGATTTTGATGACTCCAGAACCTTGCAGTACACACCAATACTTACATGCTACATGATCAACTTTTTCTGATCCATTCCACACCTTTTCTTTCACAATGCAATCGCATGACCAGAACTCAACTTTATCTTTAACCTTGGAGCAAGATAATAGATCCGTGCACTCCTTTAAACCAATATGTTGCATACATTTTCCTCAATACACAATCCCTCTTTTTCACATTTCCGATTCAAAAGGCAAGTAATTTCATTTTTGCTTGTGAGAGATTTTCTTGTTTGTTAACCATTACCTGAAGAAATTTGGTTTAAAAATGACATGTTATGGTTGTCAAAATGTGTTTGAATTTGTGCCCCCCCCCCTTTTTTTTTAAACAAAAATACCAGAATCATCCACTGAGTCTGTCATATATCGGTGTAGAAACATTCATCACTTTTTATTAAGCCTTTATTAGGGTTCACATTACAATGTCAATTTCCGCCGTTAATTGTATTATGACAACGGTTTCATCGAGTGCAACAATAACACCTTGGTATTTATCAAAACAGCATAGGCCTAGCCTGGGGGGGGGGGGGGGGGTTGCAAAAAAGGAGCCATGCCCTCCTACTCATCCGCTAAAGAATAAAAAGAAGATCTGAAAAGAAGAAGGAGAAAAAGGAGAAGAAGAAAAAGAAGGAGAAGAAGAAGAAGAAGAAGAAGAAGAAGAAGAAAAAAAAAGAAGAAGGAGAGGAAGAGGAACAAGATGGAGAAGAAGAAGAAGGAGAAGGAGGAAACAAAACCTCAGCTACGGAACTTGGTTGGTCAAGACCTTTAACCCAGCCTTACCCCAGTGCAACTATATGGCTCTATGGCGGCTTTGTGTGTCAACTTCCGATTCCCCCCCCCCCCCCCCCCCCCCCCCCATGTTCGACTCTTTTGGCCCCGCCAGTGCATAAAGTGAAACTCTAGTAACATAGGACAGAATACCGGGATGTAAATGAAAGAGGGTTTTTTCCTCTTCAAATTACCACAGGAAGAGCCTTGGTTGATTTTGGAAAATGCAATCCGGTTCTAAGAATAATGTTTATGTTTAGCTGATCGTAAGGTTAAACCACCATAGGTTTAATCGTATGTCCTTACTGCTTATGTTTTTATCGTATTAATTTCCTTGTCTTGCTTGTGTATCAATCCCACACGGTCATCCCGCGATCTGAATTTCGAACAAATGGAAATTCATGTACATTAGATATGCAAACCTAAACAAACATCTTCTTCCCGATTTAGGTTTTAAATAATGATAAGAATACTAAAAATAGGAATATTAGTGCATTTAATCACTGATGAATAAAGATTAACATTCTTTTCAACTAAATCCATCTCATATCACGACCTGCTAAATTTCTTTGTCATAACCGTGGATTTACCGGGATTTGTTCGTTTCTCTCTCTGCGGGGAAAATACCAGAAAAGCTGAATGTCTAGATCCTACTGCTCCTGACATCGGGCCCGCATCTCGTAACCATGGCAGCGGGGGACGTAGTCCTCTGATGCCGAGGGGAGATGGAGAAGGAGACCTCTTCGTACTAACCGACCTGACCGCCCACTCACAAGCCGCCGGAGAAAACCATTACGTGGACGGCAACGAAGAGCAACCGCCAACGCATCCCGGATCGATGGACAGACCGGGAATTACCAGAGGTGCCTTCGGATATGAATCGGTTCGGTTACCGTCTGCGGATAGTGCGTTGAACGGATCAGGGGGAATACCGGGTGAGGTTCCGGTGGACGGGGCGATAGACCTCTATGCGAACACGGAGTTCCACGATGTGCCAACTAACTTAATTGATAATGAACTGTACGGATAGTAAGAGTCATGAATGTTTGCATGGGTTGAATGCAGTTGGGCGACACTTGCTCCTTGGTCAATTATTGCACTAGAGTAATTTTCCACACTACTTAAATTACTACCTTCTAACATTAGAACTATACAGTCAACGAAATAAAGTTTCTGTTCAACTTTCAGTCTTTGTCATAATAGTTTTTCATCTCTGTATATATTTTTTTCATTACAGTTATCATCATAATCATCATCATCATCATCAATATTCTTATATTTCACCCATGCTTTCAATTATTTGCCCATTTTGCTTGATAGATTTATTTGGAGCTGTCACAATTTCGAACATTTTGCTTTCAATGGCAGCTCTTTTCCGTAAATAATTGTATAAAGCTTGATGAAATATGATACTTTGACAATAATTTGTTCTTCTTTATACTATAATAACTATGTTCATTTGCTTATTTATGATTCATTGTCAGAACGTACCTTTTAGCATTTTAGGTTTGTTGTGTAACCTAAAATTGTTTATGTGAATATGGAATGCAGTATAAATCAAATTAAATAAAACGAAATAAAGCCCGGATAACTTATCACTGGAAAACTGCCTCTTTGAGAGTAAAAACTCCCTTTAGGCGAAAAATATCGTGCCCATCAGGCACATCATTTAGCCGCTAAAGTAATTAAATACAACACTTTAAAATGTTCGTACATGAATTAAAAAGTTCCAATACTTCAACATCTCCACATTATCACCCTTACTAGTTAACTCAAATTCAGCACACTCTCACGTTTTGGCTGTTCTTGTGTTTTCCTATTGCCGGCGAAATACCTGTAGTTATAAGTAGGCTGGCTATAATTCATATTGAAAATTAGTTATGCATGTCAGATATGTTTCTTTCTTAGATACTTTCCTTCATAAATTGTTCATAGTTTATATAGCAGCTTTGAAGTGCGTCTCGTGACGATGGATTATTCATCAGTGAGAATCGATCTTGGCATGTAAAGATTAAGAGTTCATAAACTTGTAAAACTTTGCTATTGTTGCTTTTGAAATTGATATGGTACTCACTTATATGAACCTTGTGGAATATATATATATATCAAACATCAAACAAATATCAAACTTCATCTCCTCACGAAAGGAATGTAAAGAGAGCTCTTGACATTCTAAATATCTGTGAAGTGGTTATTCTTTAAACTTTTGGTTCTATTGTATGAAATGTTCAATATAACTGTAGTGTGGAGTGTTAGTAAATGCTATATACTCGTGGTATTTCGGGAAACGGTGTTTTTCTTGTACATCTTAATCTAGGTCGCTGATATCAGATCAGTATCTCATTTTATTTAAAGTGTACCTTTCTTTTCATTACTCTCTCGGTAATTCATTCTCCCTTCTCCTTCTCATTCTTCTTATTCGCCTTCTTTTCCCCCTGCATCTTCTTCTTCTCCTCCTTCATAATTCTCTTCTTTTCCCCTTGCTTCTTCTTCTTCTTCTTCTTCTTCTTCTTCTTCTTCTTCTTTTTCTTCCTCTTCTTCTTCTTCTTCTTCTTCTTCTTCTTCTTCTTCTTCTTCTTCTTCTTCTTCTTCTTCTCCTTTTCCTTCTTCCTCTTCTTCTTCTTTTTCTTCTTCTTCTTCTTCTTCTTCTTCTCCTCTTCATATGTTAACATATACAAATCCAAAATAGACAAAGTAACATAAATGTGTGGGCTGAACTGTGATTAAGCATCGTACAGTTATTGTTTACAATTAATCATATGAGTAGACGAGTATTGGCCCCACTAATATTTTATGTTCGTGTCGAAATTGAAACTAATATTTATCAGTTTTAATATCTTCGGATATAATATTGCTATGTCAGCGGAAGTTAGCAGGATGCTGCATTCCCGTTTTAAAAAAGGTTGCTCTTCATAGAAATGTATCGGGGAATCGATTTGATCACAATGTTAAAGGGGTAGTTCAACAAAAAATTAGATTAATATAATGTTACAGCATAGCACCAATATCGTAATTTTAGCAGCCTAGAATCCATTTTAAAGTTTGAAGGAACCAAAATCTTTTTCTAATAGAAATCCTTACTCGTGCAATTATTTCAAATTGGCAACGCTGCGAAGTCAAAAGCGATCCCTGATGAAAGTGTATTTTGTAAATTTCTGTTTGTGTGTGTGTGACTATACATTTCGTATTGGCGAGGAAGCAACTTTGACAATACATGAGGTAGTTTGATGAAAAATAGATGTACTTTCCCGATTCCCTGTATAAAAACACTAAGTATGAAATATAACTTTGTCGCGAGAATGATTATGCAATGGAACAGGTCCGTACATGACTTCGTTGGTTTTCAGATATCATAGACTTAATACTTCTAAAGAAATCCATTAGTTTCTTGGTGATCTATTTCAACGGATTTGTTCAATATTCTATTAAGTGTATAACTTTAAAGCATGTACATGTATATAGCAATTTACTTTCAAAGAATCCGACATAGATATCCCACCAGTTGTTGTATAATAGCACTATAGAACACTTTTATTCTACGAGAAAAGGATATTTCACGAATCTTGTTTTATTTTTAAAAAAAGTTTGAAATAAAATTGATATAGTATCGTGTAATGTTCTATATTGTGATTGTGTTTGGTACGTAGTTCAATTGTAGGTTCACTAAAATTTAGAGCACAAGTGTATTGAGCGAGCACGCGGTTCTTGAGAGGGAGAGAGGGAGAGAGAGAGAGAGAGAGAGAGAGATAATGAGAGAGAGATAATGAGAGAGAGAGAGAGAGAGATAATGAGAGAGAGAGAGAGAGAGAGATAATGAGAGAGAGAGAGAGAGAGAGAGAGAGATAATGAGAGAGAGAGAGAGAGAGAGATGGGAAGGGGAGAGTAAAAGACTTGGAAGGAAAGGAAAGGACATATGGAAAGAAGTGAATAATGAAGACGGAAAGTCGGGCTCATACACAATAAGAAGGGAGATAGTGAGGGAGAGACAGAAACGGGAGAGAGAGAGAGGGGGGAGGGAGAAAGAAAAAAGAGGGGAGAAAAAGAGAGAGAGAGAGAGAGAGAGAGAGAGAGAAAAGAAAGAAAGAGGTGTAGGCTCGGGTGAAGAGATGTTTAGTGTAAAACGCAACAAAGAATCCGAAATAGATATCCCACCAGTTGTTGTATAATAGCATTACTATAACACTTTTATTCTACGAGAAAAGGAAATTTCACGAATCTTATTTTATTTTTAAAAAGTTTGAAATAAAATCGATATAATAACGTGTAATGTTCTATATTGTGTTTGGCACGTAGTTGTAGGTTTACTAAAATTATTTAGAACACAAGTGTATTGAGCGAGCCCGCCGGTTCTTGAGAGGGAGAGAGGGAGGGAGAGAGAGATAGATAGGTAGAGAGGGAGAGGGAGAGAGAGAGAGAGGGGGAGGGAGAGAGAGAAAGAGAGAGAGAGGGGAGGGAGAGAGAGAGAGAGAGAGAGAAAGAGAGAGAGAGGGAAAGAGAGAGGGAGGAGGGGGTAAAGAATTTGGAAAGAAAAGGAAGGGACAGAGCCGTCGGGCTCATACACAATAAGGAGGGAGATAGCGGGGGAGAGACAGAAACGGGAGAGAGCGAAAGGGGAGAGAGAAAAAAGAGGGGGAAAAGAGAGAGAGAGAGAGAGAGGGGGAGAGAGAGAAGGAGAGAGAGAGGGGTATAGGCTCGGGCGAAGAGATATAAGGTGTAAAACGTAACAAAGGCTTTAATATACAATTAAAAGGTGAGAGGGATTGAATAAAGAATAAATATATAGAATGAGGAAAAGAAACAAAGTAAAGGAAGGGCACATACAAACTTAGTTCACTTCAAGGCAGCCAGCAGCAAAAGTTTAATTTCCTCGTACAAGATTTTAATCGTAGGTGGGGCTATTTTACTCAACATGTTCAAAAGACAACGTTATCTGCATTCTCATCCATCATGACAATGGGATACTTTTAATTAATCCCTGTCTATTCATACTGTGATATAGCCTCTCTCAAAGGATACCAGATGCATTATTCATCTCGTTGGATCTGCAGCCATTTTATGTGATAGGCAATTGGCGGATATAATTCCTTTACATCATGTCAAAACACAATGGATGATGATAGGGAAAATGGAGTGTATATCATGACAGATTCAAGACCAATATCACTAACACCGACACCATCTTTTTTTCCATTCGTACTGTGATCTAGCCTCTCTCAGGGGATAACAGATGCATTATTAATCTCGTTGGATCTGCAGCCGTTTTATGTGATTGGTAATATCTTTCGCGGATATATTTCCTTTCCATCATGTCAAAACATGATGGATGAAAGTTGGGTTGATGATAGGAGACAATGGAGTGTAAATAATGAGAGATGCAAGGCCATATGATATCACCACCACCACCGACACCATTTTTCTGTCTCTCTCCCTCTCATTACCTCCCGCCCTCTCTCAATCCTCCCCCTCCCCCGCATTCTCTTTCTCTCTTTCTCCTCCCCTCTCTCTCTCTCTCTCTCTCTCTCTCTCTCTCTCGCTCCCTCCTTTCCCAATTTCTCTTTAGGCCCGCTACCAAAGCTATGCTTCGCAATATTCCAATCTCTATGTAGTGTTTAGCAAGCTATATGATGCATCCATTGACAGTATGATGACATAGAGGCACTTCACGGTTTGGAATTAATTTGCTTATAATTATTCCGCTTAATTCTCCCATTCTCATGTTCGTGCTATAGGACTAAAACTGGATGGAAACCGCCCAGTTGGCGCGAAATAATTAAAGAATGGTTTCGTATAGCTGCTCGCATCGATCGACTTTACTGAGCGCAAACGCCAACAGGTGATTCAATACTACGTCAACGGCTGGATAAGAGCAACAAGTTTAAATAGTCTGAAGGTTTACAAGATGCGTGACGCAGCTCGTCCCCAGTCTCTGTTTCACATCAGACTAAAATCTACAAAGATTTGTGGAGCATTGAATTGATTATTGTGGATATTTGTAGATGTTTTGGCTCGGACAGTCGTGGAGTTTTACGGTACATGATTTTCTTGTCGTGTTTTATGATACCAAGGAGTTTGGAAGACAGGGGATAGAAGTACCATACGAAGGTGAGAGATACGAAATTGGCGCGAAACGTGCACTGAGACGGGTAGGTGCGTTGGGTGATCTTAAAGTGAAAGGTTGCGTTGTTTAATAAATGTCATTTATTAGATACAATATCTTTATAAACACATTTGTATGTATTTAAAACAGCTGACTAAGATATAAACAGAAGAAAAAGAGAACAAAATATGATCAAATACATGTACATCGGTTACCAACAGTTCCGATGTAAGTTCTTTCACGTCGTCAACTTTACAACTCAGTGATTTTGAGCCCATAGGTTGGGCGATGGGGATCATTTAGTTAATCAAGGAATGTCTCCGATATCATTATAGACTGATGAAAATGAAATGAAAATAATATACGGTTTATTAATAATAATAATAATAATAACAAAAACGGTGCTTATGAATCGTTTAGCACCGAAGTCTCTAAGCGCTATTGTATTAAAGCTGTAAAATACTAGTTGGACATATTTGTCCTTTCTCATTGTGTTTTGACATCATAAAAGTTTATCTTCAAAATAAGATTTAAAGAAAATTGAATTTAAATTTCCTAAGTTGGAACATTACTATTTCTTGGGTTCATCAGAGAGAGAAATATATCAGTGTTTTTTGTCAGCTGTAACAAGATCCAATCTTTCCGATTAATTGCAAAATAACATGAAACATGGAATCAAAATTTGATTTTATTCTAAATAAATACGAACATCAGTAATATGTATAGATTGTAAATAGGGATGTAGATTTCAGGAATATTTGAAACCACTCACAAAGGGCGTTGTTTAAATTATTATTTTGTTATACTGAAAAGAATGGGAAAAAGAAAAACAACAAGAACGATAATATCTTTTGTTTCCTTTGAGTTGTTTGAATTTATTTGTACTTGGCAATTGTCAAGATTCAATTTTACCTCTATAAATTTCACTGTTATTTTGTCAAAATCGTTCTTCTTTATTCCATTGTTATTTCTATTTATATGTCATGTATGAAAACGTATTTCACAGCCTGGATGAAGGCAGCTTTTAGCTTTTTATCAAGGTGATTTAATCAATAAATTCAACTCAAACAACAGACATTTTAATTTTAACATACATACAGGCCGTCACCTCAACGGCACCAGATGGTATTGTTGACACTGTGTGTATTGACATCATGCAAGAATTATTAATAATAAATGACGATAGGTGTTTGCCTTCAAGCACGCAATTTACAAGAATACAAAATCACGGGCCATGTACCATTATTGAATCAATTTTATTTTAATTTCAAGTGTAAAGAAACTTAAAGCTAATCTTGAGCTCTGATATGGGAATTGCATTTTGAGAGATAATTGCTATGATTTTTTTCTGGATTATTTAGAGATTGGTTTGTTTGAACCAGTGAAATAAACGCACAAAAACTTCCTGGGCATCTTCGATAAAAACCACAGCTCCCATTTGCACATAGTGATCTGTGGTGTCGGGCCTACTTACCCTGATTTCCTTATCTTTCTATGCTCATTACTCAGCCACTGTACACTTTCTACCAAAGTTATTTGGTACATGCCATTTATTCGTAATCTTGAACGTTCAGTGTAAGTTTCGTTGGATTCTTTGATACTTTATTTTCTATATTTACCAGGAGACCAGAACTCTAGTTTATATCTTTAAGCGAGTGTTCTATTCCTCCTTTCGTGTTTGAAGATTTTGATACTTTAGATACTAGACATTGCTCTAATTATTGCGCTTTTTGCCGTTAATCGCTCCTTTTTTAATGCAATTTTTGAAAATGTGGCTTCCAAAATTCCGATTAATTCTTTCAATGTTCTGTGAGATATACTTCTACTACTACCGCTGCTATTAATACTACTACCGCTGATACTACAACTTCTACTACTATCAATATATAGTATTACTACTATCATTTTTTGTTGTAGTAGTAGTAGAATTAAAATTAGTAGTAGTAGTAGTAGTAGTCGTAGTACCACTTGTATTACTACCACTGTTTGTAAGGCGTCACATCCACTTGCAATCATCAATTGATCAAGGCATATTCATTAACAAAATCCATTTCTGTATAGTACAATGTCGTTTGACATAATTTTTGCTCTATGAAATTATCAAACACTGGTCTTGAATCTTTAGCTTGCAGGGTAAATACACATTGCCTTCGCTATAGCTCAGCTAAGTAAACATCGCATGCAAATATACAGTGTAATTGCCTGGCATACTTGGTATTAAGACCCCCCCCCCCGTCACACCAACGAGATCGATAGCACAACGACGAAAGAGCGATGATAGACCGGATATATCTTACACCGAATGGTCGACCAAGAATTGGTTTGTAGTCGGTTAAGCGGGCTGACTAATGTCTCACACCGATGGGACCGATAACAGACCGAAAATAGACCGAATACAAAGTTATATCACAAGGAATGGTCCAAAATCGGTTGGTTTTTATTCGGTTTGTAGTCGGTTTAGTGGTTTGACTAGACCGAACAACATCTCATTACAGCGTCTGGTCAGGAATCGGTCGGTTTGCAATCAGTTTGTAATCGGTTTAGCGGTCTACTTATTTTCTCATTCAATCTGACGAGACCGACGATAGACCAAACAACATTTCACCACAGCGTCTGGTCAGGAATCGGTCGGTTTGCAATCAGTTTGTAATCGGTTTAGAGGTCTACTTATTGTCTCATTCAATCTGACGAGACCGACGATAGACCGAACTAAATGTCATTACACCGTCAGACCAGGAATCGGTCGGTTTGCTATCGGTTTAGCGGTCTGCCTTTTGCCTCATTTAAACCGACGAGACCGACGATATACCGAACAAAATTTTATCACACCGTCAGGCCAGGAATCGGTCGGTTTCAATCGGTTCGACAGTGTGCCTGGAGTTATCAAGCAAGCTGACACCATATCGATTTTAGCCGTCAACGAGTCGGCTGCCAAGGATCTATCAACTAAGTACGTATCAGCTGCACAGTGTGCAGTAAATGCAAACGTAAAAGCCACGCAACAATAATAAAGTATGGTCATTCATTTATACATTATAAATTTACAATCACAACTTTTCCCTTTTAACTTTATAGCTGAAGTAGATTATTAATCAAGATACGGATGATTTTTTTCAAATATCTTCGTGGCTTATGATATCTGAATCGCATGTTTTTTATGATTTTAGTCAGTCTCTCATTTTTGGCCAGGGGTGGGTAAGAGATCTTTGATTTGACCCTCTATTTTTATTTGAAGAATTTTAGGGGGCACGTGCCCCCTAAAATTTCCAAGATCGGTTGAACTTTTTTAGACCCCTTTTTGACCTCGATCGATTTAATGTATGTGACCCCCCCCCCCCCCCCCCAAAAAAAAAAAAAAAAAAAAAAAAAACATCGAACTCTGGCTACGTGCCTGCTAATGACAACGGAGGTGAAAAGACGATGGTTTACGACAGAATCAAAATGGTGGGTCGGGGGCATTTTAGATAACTCCAATGGAATAGACAACGGAGCCTTGTAATGGGGATAAGAATACAGTGTCATCAGAATTATTGACACACTTCACCTCGCAATTTTCAGGCTACTGACCGGCTGGATATTAAAAGCAATCAAAATGCGCCGACTTCTAGCTAATTGCAGTGTGTAATATTTGCGGCCGGATTGCTGGTTAATAATTTGGTATCTCCTCGCCATTGATTCCGCCGTATCCTCGGTATAGCGTTCGATTTCGCCATGGTAACTAATGTAGGATGTATGAACGTGCATGCATGTGTGTGCTGGGTGCGTGAGCGTGTTTGTATGCTGATGTGGGATCAGTTATATTGTACAGTCGTGTATCAATCAAATGAGATCATGTATGGATGGGGACCAACCTTTGTAGTGGTAGTGGTAGCGGTTATTTTACCTGACTGCTAAGAAAGCATAAATGGTTGTTAATAAGCAACAAGAGGACCAACGGCCTTTAGGTCCTTTCCGAGAGACCTAGAATGACATAAGTCCAAAAGAAGTGACTCGTGATCAAACAGGGCTCCGTCTGGTTGCCAAGTCCCAAATCAGGTCGAAAATATCAGTTGTCTCCAAAATATTTGCTTACTATTCTTATTGTTATTATAAATATTATTATAATTATTGTTATTCTCGTTGATGTGATTATTGTTGATATTATCTTTGTTATTATTTCGTTATATTACTATTACTATTATTATTATTATTATTGTTATCATTAATATCATCATAGTTATTCTTATCGTTAAATTTCAATACTTTTGTTATTATTATTATCATCATCAGTATCATCAATATTATCATTATCATTATTATAATTATTATCAATATCATTATTACCATCACTGGCGTACTGGTGGGGGGCTTGGGGGGCGCCAGCCCCACCAAATAAAATTTAACCATAACTTATTTTCAATTCCATATACAAGTGATGTATAAATGTTCGTGATATTTCAACAAAATGCGCGTTTCTCCATTTCTGTTGCAAACTGACACATTCCCAAATGGCCAGGAAGAGCATATGTTTTTTTTTTTATAGTCACTAAGGGGCCGTGGCCACTAACAGTAACACTAGTAAAAAAAAAAATCCTTTCCAGAAGCAACTGTGACAAGCACTGCCGGGCGTTCCATACTTACACCATGTATCACTGCACATGTACCATACCAGTGGTGCAACTGAATTCAGACTAGGATTAAGAGTCGAGAACGGTACAACGAATTGTCTTCCTTCTTTAATAATGTAATGAAGTGTCGAAGCCTCCGCGCTTTGCGCGGGAGGGGGGAAACTGAATTCAGACAAAAACACGATACAACGAATCGTCTTATTTCTCTGATAATTTAATGAAACGTGAAAGCTTCCGCCCTTCGCGCGGGATTGGCGAATATAAATTCAGACAAGGATTAAGAGTAGGCCTAATAGTTTAATGAAACATCAGAGTTTCCGCGCTTCGCGCGAGATGGGCGAAAATGAATTCAGACAAGGATTAAGAGTCGGAACCGGTACAATGAATCGTCTTCTTTCTCTAATAATTTAATGAAGTGTCAAAGCATCCGCGCTTCGCGCGGGAGGGGGAACTGAATTCAGACAAGAACACGATATAACGAATCGTCTTCTATCTCTAATAATTTAATGAAACGTGAAAGCTTCCGCGCTTCGCACGGGATGGGAGAAAATAAGGGGAAAACTGAATTCAGACAAGAACACGATACAACGAATCGTCTTGTTTCTCTAATAATTTAATGAAACGTGAAAGCGGGATGGGCGAAAATGAATTCAGACGAGGATTAAGAGTAATGATTTATTGAAACGTCGAAGCTTCCGCGCTTCGCGCGAGATGGGCGAAAATGAATTCAGACAAGGATTAAGAGTAATAGTTAAATGAATCGTCAAAGCTTCCTCGCTTCGCGCGAGATGGGCGAAAATGAATTCAGACAAGGATTAAGAGTAATAATTTATTGAAACTTCAAAACTGCCGCGCTTCGCGCGGGAGGGGGGGGGGGAAACTGGATCCAAACAAGAATTAAGAGTCGAGAATGGTACAACGGATCGTCTTCTTTCTCTAATAATTTAATGAAGTGTCAAGGTTTCCGCGCTTCGCGCGGGGACGGGGGGGGGGGGGGGGCTGAAAAATAACTTAGTTCCTTGCCCCGGGTTTATAATGTTAAAATTGTAGATATTTGACATTGGCATTAATATATTTGTCGGTAATTGGTTGCTCGTTTTGTCGGTAATCGGTGGCCTCTACACCCTCCCCACTCCCCCACTGACAAAGATCTAGCGACGCCCCTGATAATAGTTTATTTATTATATCGAGACATTTTTTGCAAGTACTACTGATGAAGTACCGGACCACCGTCTTTGTGCATTGTGCGGCATCAAAACATATACAACGTCTCAAGACGTGACAGATCACTTTTTTATAACTTCTAACCAATCAGAAGGCCTCGTTTTTTTTTCCAGGAAGTGCGGGTGGACATTAATGCGCTAAATGTGGTTCTCAAATTGCAAAAGATCCCTACTCTTGGAAGGGGTAGGAAAAAGCAATTTTACGTCATATTACTCCAGGAAGTGCCTGAAAATGCGTCTAATTTGGTTCTAAAATTGCAAATGCTTCTTACTCTGGGACGGCCGGGCCAGAACCCCCTCCCAGACCCACCCCCGCTTGCTCGCTCCGCTCCCTCGCCGCTAAAGCCTCGTTCTGTCGCTTCTTCGTTTTACATATATTTCACCCCATGCCATTTTGTGCCCCCCCCCCCCGGTAAAAAATTCCTGGATTCGCCACTGATGCCCATACCCCTTGAGCTTCGAGGGCTCCGCCCCTAGACCCCACTTTGCAAAACGTTCAGCGGGGCCTCATGTTAGAGTGGGGTGCTGCGGATTTTTTTTGTCAGCCCCCCCCCCCCAAACGTTTTTGCTCATTACGCCACTGATTACCATTATACTCTTATTGCTATAATCTTTATCATTGTTAGTATATTATTGCATGGGATGTAGGAATATCCAACTAGGTATATCTTTCAGATAGAAAGATAATACAAGAGACAAGAAAGAGAAACACGAAAATGAAAACGGAAGAAGAGCCAAGCTAATAAGGAGGCGAATAAAAATAGTGATGAAAAGAGCAATCCGAAATTGAGCGAAAGCGAGAAATATAGAAATAAATAAAAAATGAAAACATTCATTTTCTTTTCAAGCATGGTATGTACTGTAAATGATGTCCAATCGTATATTGAAGTGATAACCTTCAGCATGGCGGTCTATATACATGAAAGCAGGCGTCAACAGTGCTAATGAAAATATGTCCCCTTTTGTGTGAGATTAATATTCTTTTCATCCATGGACTGTACATTCTGTCCAACCGTATATACAGGTGATGTCTATCATTTGTGTAAACAATACATTTTCCATCTAGTATTATTGCACAAGCATCAACATTTTCTTATTATTGTAAGGCTGTTATTTGAGTGACTGACATTAAAACTGATCTCCGGCCAGTTTTCAGTGTATAATAACACCTGTGGCATGATGTGAAACGGAAGAGATATTTTTTAAATACAAATTACATGGAATGTCATTTTGCTTTATCGTTGCTGATATTTTGCTCCCCACTTTTAAATAAACAGTTCAAAGATTTTGATAAAAGCTCATTGCTATTGCAGACGTGAAAATATCTTAATGGTGCACGAGGCCGTCGTTCAACTAAGCAAACAGTTTCAGTCTCATGTGTCTACTTGAAGTATGTACACAATTGTGATCGGTGTCGTTTGTCCGGACGCTAAACAAATTTAAAAAAAAAAATTTTGCCTGTGGATTCAACGAATAATAAGTATATACACATAAACCATCGTAAATATCTGTCCTTTTGAATATCATCTAAGTTTTAAAACCTTAGAGGTATAGACCAGTTCTGGTCATGAGATTGCATTGTGAAAGAAACGTTGTGGAATCGATCAGAAAAGGTTGATCATCTAGCATATAAGTATTGGTGGGTACTGCAAGGTTCTGGAATCATCAAAATGTTAAGAAATTTGGCCCAGTTTTGGTAAAGTTACAAGCACTGTACACAGAAAGATGTATATGGGACGATGCAATATCTATCCAGTCCAGATAGATAAAATAATTTACCAAATATATCAATTAGTAGGCGGTTTCTCGGCAAAATTTGTATGATCCCGTATTAGTCAAAACATATTCTTTCACATGATTGGTAATAAGAGCTTCCATTTCATTTTTTGAGAGGGGACGTTTCCAAAACTGGTCTTTACCTTTAATCAACGTTCAATACATCATATATGGTTTTGCCTCTATAATAATTTAGCCGACCAAGGGAAAGGACCATTTTAGAAATCGTCATAGGGTGATGGATCCAAAACCGTTACATTATGGTGATATTCATTTTTTTTAAAGGAACGTTGAAACTACCACCATCATTCTCTTTACAAAGTGATCATCAACCTTCGAAATATTGATCAGTAAACAGGTAATTGCAAATATTAAGAAGATAATAATTTCTTTTTTTTGCAACACCATCAATATATTGAAGGCATAATCGGTTGCACTTTATGCGATTAAGGACATATATATTAGATGTCATCCATCATGTCTCCGAAAAAGCCAATTTGATGACGAGCTTTCCTTTGGTAGATATGTGATTAGTATAATGGTATTATATGTCCTCAAGCTTGTAGTACACTGTTTAGCGATGATTGATCATCAAAGGAGGTAAACGTTCATTTAAAATAATTATAAAGAATATTAATAGCCGTTCGGAAAAGCGATGTAATTATACGGTAAGTACGAAATTCCCCACCCCCATGTAAATTGGCACATTAAAATAAAGTTTTATCGCCAAAGATCTATTAGATGAGTTCACGGCACAATGCAGCATTTTACGAGATGATAAACTGCATGTCTCATCTCAAAAACTTGCTCTTAAAAATGGTTGAGTTCTTGGAGGCATGGAAACAAATTGTGAGCCTTTTCGTTGTTATCATGCAAGTGTGGACGTACAACAGGTAAAAATGTTCACTGAAAAGCATGGTTCTTCAAATGACTTCATTTTTGTCCATATGACATGTTACAGCTCAAAAAGATGGGCCTCAATGTTTGTGTAATCCCATATGCATCTTTCTGTGTACAGTGCTTGTTTTTTTTATCAAGATTCTTATCATTTTGATGATTCCAGAACCTCGCAGTTAACACCAATACTGATATGCTACATGATCAACTTGTTCTGATCGATTTCACACCGTTTCTTTCATAATGCAATCGCATGAAGTAGAAATGCAATATACATTTCCATGACAATACTACCGTATTTGTGGAAAATTATGGATTTGGGGCAATTCTTTTTAAAATATCTTTATTGCCTGCCTTTGATTAATACCTTTCTTTAATAATCCTACTTGTCGGATAGGGAATGGGTGTAACTCACACAAAGTGAACACATTTTAATAGCCTTTTTCTGATTTTACTGTAATATTTTCCTTTAAAAAAAAATCGTCGTTTTGAAAGGGAGGAGTGTAAGTTTCGAAAAAGTAATCTTTTCTAACGAAGATCTATTTTGGGAATATTCATTGACATCAAAGCGTCAATATGTTTATTGTTATACTCTTGTGAAAAGTTACAATCATAGTTCTATGCATTCAGTTTAGTGTTTTAGTATGTACCCTAAGGGAAAGCTTACTGATATATGATAAGTTTTTATTAAAAGACAACTTATTTTTTTTTGGAATATGTAGCCTTCCAAGAATATCTTATTCATATTATTTTTGACGATGAGCCATGCATCAAGTCTTCCGTCTTCTTTGTGGATGGCTGATCGTCAACAAAATGGAGTTAAGTCTTTTGTCAACTCCGGTTGTTGCTACGGCAGGCAGCCAGTGAAACTGACCTCGTTTAATCAAATTATGGAAATGCAAGCATCACTTTTAACAATCAGAACTTAGTTATTCCTGGCTCATTTTTCCTGATTGAGGTGTAATATGGAAGGGCAGAAATTGAACTTTCTCAAAATATTATTTTCTTTTTGAAATTCAGATACCGCCCGCCAAATGACCTTTTTGGCTTCCTCTCTTCAAATTGTTTTTAATCACTCATGCGTGAAATATGCATCATATGAGTTGGTTCAAATGAAAGGGGAGGATCTAAGCTTTACAAATATGTGTCATTTATTAATTATAATTGTGATTAAGTTATGATAAAACATCGATAATTCTCGGTTTCGTTTTTTTCTGGGACGCACTGTATAGTCCCTCTCCCTGTCACTCTGTCTCTATCTCTCTGCCTCTCTGTCTCTCTGTCTTTTTGTCTCACCATGCTAATAGTCCCTGTTTCCTTCTCTCTATGTGTATCTCTTTCCCTCTCCTTCACTCTGACATATTTGGCTTTATATTGCCATTTTAACAACTTCAATGATTAATTGTTTACCATTACGTTTTTCCCGCCGATGAAAACAGAAACTGCCATTGATAATGACACAAAGCATTCACGAACTATATTGTCAGAAGGTGATAGAGGCTTTGTACGTCATTTAATTAAATAAAATGGCCATAAATTATGGCGGGGAAATTAAAGTCAGTCCTGAAATGGTTGTTTCCCAGAATAAATTGCATGTGTGGCATATTGTTCTCATTCATACTCATTCGTCTTGTTGAGGATTTAAGAACTAAACAGATAAAGAAAAAACATTAAGAAAAATACCAACGTTACAAAATGTATATGTACATATGTATGTGTACATAAGCTGTGTGTTTTTAATTTTAAACCAAGCTAATTAATCCAACCGTAGATAACTCATACCTCCACTTTGACCCAGTCAAGCGGAGTAAACGTCTATACAGATCGATAAAATTAATATTATGTGATGTGCGTATATGCGATGCAATGACTAACTGACGGCCACACCCTATCGACCGATCGAGACATGCTCTGAGTGTGAGATAAAAACAAACTTTAATATAAATACATTTCATGACAGTATTTGTAAGATAAACATGAAAAGAATTTACACCTACATTTTTAAACAAAATAATATAAATACTTTAATAAGGAGTCACATAATTTTTCCACAATATTTTGAATACATTCCTACATGCTTTGCAATTAATATATAAAGGGGATTCTAGATAGATTGAGATTGTCCTAAAGCCGTCTGTAACCGTTGTAACACAGTTCACCTTTTGTGCAACAGTAATCCTCAATTATTAATTCCCTTTACTTCTAACCATTATCTTTATATAGAAACAACTGAGGAACCAGCTGCAACCCAGCTTAACTAACTAGAGGAGGCAGAGTCACGTGACCGTCGCACCTGTCACCTGATTGATTTTGAATAAACAGGATGCAGAGAGGACGAATAATTCATTGCCTTATTCTTGTTGCTGTGATATGTGCCAGTACGTCAAGGGTAGTCGCCATTACAGGTAGGCACATCGACCAAGCACATGACATGGGACTGGTTGAAAAAAAAAGAGTTATTGGAAATGTATTTATGATGATGGGGAGGGACAGGGAGAGAAAGAGAGAAAGAAAGATAGAGGGGGAGAGGGGTGGGGAGAGAGGGAGAAATGGGGCAGAGTGAAATAGAATGAGGGGCAGAGAAAGAGCATGCGGGATAGAGAGAGAGAGAGAGAGAGAGAGAGAGAGAGAACAAAATATAATATAATAATTAGCCATTGTAACCGTCGCCATTGCTTGCATTGTGATGATAATCCAAAATTATGATTTGATAATAATTTGATTCGTGCCTGTCATCTGGTGAAGTTAGAGGGAGTAGGTAGGGGGCAGAGAGGAAGAGGAGGGATGTAGGATAAGGCATATTGAGAACAGCAATAACTTCCGTATTTGAATACGGAAGACTAAAACATTTACAAGTACAGGTCCAAAATGTGAAAACGGTTCAATAAGAGGAGAATTAATAAAGGGAAGGTATATAGAGAAAGAGGGGGAGAGACAGAGATAGAGAGAGAGGGAATAAGAATGAAGCATGAGCATTGACGGGGGAGAAAGAGATACAAAGGGTGGGCTTGTCGTGCGTGCGTGCGTGTGTGTTGGTAGAAGGACAACGATTCAACTGCTATAAATATAAATAAAAGTGAATGGAAACGGAAACACTGACAATAAAAAGATGTTTACAAAGTGAAGCATTTTGCTATCTTTTCGTACTGCGTCACATTCTTACCAACCCTGTAAGCAATAATCTGCCCCATGAGATGCCCGACAGTTCATTTTGTTTCCTCACTTTCAAAAACAACCGTAGAGCGCATCTATAATCCTTCATATTGGATGCAGGCAAACAAACTAATGCAGCCATCATGCTTTTTCCATTAGTATATACATGTAGTTAGCTATAGTATTATGGGGAAGGCGCCACTACTTCCACTAAAGCTAATTGAACACTCTCTTTATTGACTCTCTTTAGTATTGAAAACAAACATCATAATTCGATAAATTGCTCCCTTAGCCCGCACAGCCTTGTCCTATATAGATATATCTGTTAGTCATGCTGTTTATTGCTTTTGTGCCGTATTGGATTCTCAAGCCGTCACGCAATCTATCCATTCGGAAGTAATACGTGTATCTTATCAAGTTAATTGCAATGCGTGATGTATATAAGCTAAACTACCATGTTGTCCAAGAGTAATAAAAAACACACCCGTGAGGTTCATATAGTTTTAAACAAAATTGGCAGATATTTCAAATATAAAATATTTAATCAACAATAATTGAATTGGCACGCATAGAATGTGCAAATAAAATATAAAATTGAAATCTTGAAAGTAGGGAAGTAAATCAAAGAATCAAGAAAAGTGCAGAGGCTAACTATATCATCAGTCAGGGGCGTACGCAGGGGGGGGGTTGGGGTTTGAACCCCCCTTTGGTATTTTTAAGTGTGTAAACCCCCCTGCAACCCCCCTAAACCCCCCCCCCCCTTTGGAATTTTTTAATTTTTTAATTTTTTTATAAACTATTAAAATTAAAAAAAAAAAAAAAAAAAAAAAAATTATGCCCATTACTGACCTAAAAAAGGTGACCTCACCCCCCCCCAACAAAGAAAAATGTCAAATTTTCAAATTTCGAGACCCCCCCCCCAAAAAAAAAGTGTCCTTTCCCCCCCCCCCCCCCCCCCCCCCCCCCCCCCCCCCCCCCCCCCCCCCCCGCTTAATCAGCGGCGTGCTGAGTCGTTGCGATTTTTTTGGACTCCAAAAAAAAAAAGTTTCCGCTTACCCGCTTTCAATTTTACGGGAGCAAAATAATAAAGCTGAGTCGTTGCGAAATTTTGGGCCCGATTTTAAACCCCCCCCCCTTGAAAAAATCCTGCGTACGCCCCTGCCATCAGTATGGAAGCTCGACTCGATATAGCAGTTATCATCATGATCATGAGGGGAGCAAATCTGTTGTTCGATTAATGATTCAGGAAATCGTTTCAAGAGAAATCGACAGATATATTCCTGGTTGATAAAACGTTAACCATACCATCATATTGTTAATGCTTTATATCTTTAGATTAATAGCTCATCTTTGAAACCAAGAGACATTGTTTATCATGATACCAAGTGGTTTGGAGAGTCGGTTATCAACTGTTATCCCTGCAGTTAAATGTAGTTCCGCGGCATGATTTTGTTTGCTAGTTATTATACGGAATTTTATATGTTTTTTCCAGCAGTTAAAGCTAATCTTGAGTTCTGGTATGGGAATTGTATGTCGAGAGAACATGGCTATAATTCATTATTGATTGTTTATCCTGCAGTAGATTGATTGTTTGGACCATTAAAATAAAAATAAACTCACAAATACTTCCTGGTAATTATCTTCAATAAAAACCACAAGTCTCATGTGCACGTAGTGACCTGTTTTAAGCACATTGTGTCGGGCCTACTTACCTTGATTTCGTTTTCCCATATACATTTTCTACCAAAATCGTTTGGCACTTGCCATTAATTTGTAATCTTGAACATTCAGTGAAAGTTATGTTGGATTCTGTGAGAATTTATTTTCTATCATTACCAGAACTCAAGCTTATCTTGAAAATCATGTGGTAAGAATTGTTCCATAATTCCATTTCTTCTAACCACATACAGATATCCGTCTGGTAGATGGCTCCTCCCCGAACGAGGGTCGGTTGGAGGTGTCTGACCCCGCCCAGGGGTGGGGCACTGTCTGCAGCACCGGATGGGACATCAAAGACACAGAGGTGGTCTGTCGTGAGCTGGGCTTTCAAGGCGCCAACTCGTTCATCTTCACCGGCTCTCCGTTCGGTCAAGGAAGTGCACCTATCCTCATCAAAAACGTAGATTGCAATGGGAGTATGTTCAGTTCATTTCAGTTCATTTTCATTTTATTTATTCCATAATTTCATCCAAAAATATACATGTTAAACAGATACAATGCAAATACACTGTACTTAAATGTGCGGAAATGCATAAAGATTTACAAATCTAAGAGAAAATTACAAGTATGAGAAGAGAAAAAAGGAGAAGAAAAGAAAAGAAATATGCAACAAATTATACAAAAAATGGAATTATGTATGATGTCATCATTTTGATTTCTTCATCAGTTATTGCTTTCGTTTCTGGATTTGCCTTATTATTCATCTTCTGACTTATGTATTGACAAAGAAAAATGACAGTTTAAGAAATCACAACTATGATTCAGCCATCGATAGTTCAATGGCGACCTGGATGAGAAGGGGGGGTCGGCTTGCCGGTAATATAAGGGGGATGAACCAGTCCGAAAGAACCAAGTTGTGAGATTGGGGGTAGTGTCAACTTGTTCCTTCTTGCTTGCCTCTTCATCTTTCTCTCTCCTCTCTCTATCACTCTCTTTCTCATTGTTTCCCTTTACACAAACTGAAGGGGTATATCACGTGCCCCTTGTCTTCCGCATATATGCCCCTGGTTAGTACAAGTTCATTGATTATTTGACGTTATCATCTATCTTTCAGATGAAAGCTCCCTCAATGACTGCACATTCGATGAGACATCCGCTCGCTGCACACATCAGCAAGATGTAGGCATAATTTGTCACAGTAAGTACCGAACACAACTTGTACAACGCCACTAGGGCGGCACAATTCACCCCAAAAAGTTGCAAGCCCCCACCCCACCCGTACCATTAAAAAAAAGCAAACATTGGTTTCCAAAATGGGCGCTCGCTGGTAGTACCCCTAAAATCCGCCACTTTAAGAAGCACATAGCCCTAGACTGATACACGGTCTAACATGTTGAAGCGGGCGCCGAACCCTTTTTCTTAAAGGTCGGGTGATATCTAAATATAAGTTGATTCCCTTTGATGTGCAGGGCTGCATACAACTCATAAAATTTGTTATTAAAACATCTAAAGATATTTAAAAGATTTCAAAATATTGTCAAGAATAATTTTCTCAAACCTGCTAAGCTCCACCCTTAAAAAATGCTCCAGATCTCATTCATCTTGTGACATCATCTGTCAATCATTAGTGAGCTAACAAGAGACAGTGGTATGTAACTTTCCCCAGCTTAGCACATGCTCACACGAAATCGCACTCTTTCATACAACACCTCCACATTATCTTTCTTTTCCTTGTGATGCTAAATACAGCACGTCTGACATAGCAAATCATATGTTGGTATTGTATGGTCTATTGTAAGCAAGTGGTCAGCTCTGTTGAAGTTTGCTGACCAATGATTGCCAGAAGATGTCACAAGATAAATTTGATCTGGAGCATTTTTTTAGGGTGGACTTAGCAGGTCTGAGAAAATTATTTTTTGTCCGAGGATATTTAGTAGTACCCTCGTCATGATTTATACGGAGTAAAATTGGTAGGATAAAAAAGAAAAGGGGAAGAAGCAGAAGGAGAAGGAGGAGAAAAAGATAAATAGAAGAAGAAGAAATGAATACCTTTGAGGTAATCTATCAAAGACTTTACATCTTGTTTTGTTTTGCCCTTTCTATTTTGACACGACCGCAAAGACTTTAAAAAAAAATCAACGTAATGCAATTTAAATAGCTACGTGTAGGGGAGTCACCTATTGAAATGTGCGCATATGACGATAGTCTTGTTCAGACGGGGTTTCGCTAGTCGGTGTAAGTTAATCCCGGCAGCAGTAAATACCTCATGCATATTTTACTTACACCAATGGTTGTCCACACCCCCTTACTCGGACAAACTTGCCAAGAGTAAGTTAACACGACCTTCCACCGACCAGCATAACTTACGCAGAGACAGATACTCCCGGGTGTAAGTGAGGGCAGAGCCATTTATACACAGAGTTTGTCCAACAGCTTTGTTGAGCAAGCACAAAACAACATAATGTACGCCGTGTTGTGACTTAGTGAAGCCAAGTTGGCAAAACTCTGTGCATAGCTGGCTCGTGAAAGGTCACAAATACTCCCAGGTGTAAGTTGAGAACATCCACACGGTCAACTTACGCCACCCTCTACTCGTGTTAGCGAGTTACTCCTGGATTTTTCTAGGAGTAAATAGGTCGGGGTAAAGGTAGCTACACCTAGGTGTAGCTAACATGATCATCGTTCAGACTCCTACCTTTACACCTACCTCGCCATATTTACCCCCGACTAGCTCTTAACACAGTCTTAACCCTAGGGTAACTTGCCTCCGTCTGAACAAGAGTGATGACATATAACGTTATCCGATTAAGCACTATGTCTTTTGACAATACAATAGGCTTTGAAATTTCCCTTAAGTTGATTTCTTCACAGTGTTTGCGATCGTGTATTTTGTTGTTGTAAATCTCACTTATCCCTCAACAGAACCCGGTTACATCGGCTGCTTCGGTGATTCCTTCGAGCGCCTCTTCCAGGGCGCACGCTTAGACGACCCCGATGGCATGACCATAGATGTTTGTCTCGACTTCTGTAGGAATCAGAACTTTCCGTTCGCTGGTTTGGAATACGCGAGCGAGTGTTACTGCGCAGACTCGGACACGCGTTACGACGCGCAAGGAACGTATGACGACTCGGAGTGTCAGTACATCTGCTCGGGAAACACGTTGGAGCGATGCGGCGGGAACCGGCGGATTTCAGTCTTTAACAGTACGTACATTTTTTGTAATAAGGGAGTTTACAGATACGATCTGCGCATGGGCAGATAAAGGTCATTTGTACCAAAATGGTAAAACCAACAGAGATGAATACTGGGTATGCGCTCATGAAAGTTATGTACCATTATTCATTTATGCACCAACGGTACATTCTATGATACGCAGGTGGAAGTATTCTTTTCAAGAGGTCAAACAAAAGGCATTCATGAAGCACATCTAGGACTTTGGCAGTTATTATTCTAAGATGCTCAAAGTGGAACTTCTCCATGTGTAAAAGATCTGTGGATATTTGGGGTCATTTGAC
Source organism: Strongylocentrotus droebachiensis (assembly GCA_035222895.1). Classification (NCBI taxonomy): domain Eukaryota; kingdom Metazoa; phylum Echinodermata; class Echinoidea; order Camarodonta; family Strongylocentrotidae; genus Strongylocentrotus; species Strongylocentrotus droebachiensis. The sequence continues at coordinate 51,533 of JAVYIG010001644.1, forward strand.
CCATGTGCTATCTGTAAACTCCCTTATGAATGGAAGGTGGCGTAGCTTATGTTGACACGTTATACTTGAAAGTATAGGCTCGTTGCTATTGTCCGAGCACTGTCGACGCAATACCAGAGACTAACTGTTACAAATCAGTCGGATTTTTTTTCTTTTATAAAACATTAACGTTCAAATTTATCACTGCATCATTCAAATAAATTTAACACTGATATAATTTAATTTCACCCTCTTATTTGTATCTGTCTCTGTAAATATTGAAATAATATATAGTGTAACATCCTTAAAGGTGAAATTCAAAGAAAATCACAAATATGTCAACTAATGTACCACTAGAAATTGGTAAGCTAACAGATGGACATCGTACAAGTTTTAGGTCAACTACATATCGGGTGATTTATAAAAATACAAATACAACCACCTCCATAGCAGCTGGGATATACGAGAGATTCGCCGGAAAAATAACGATGTTTTAATGACGTCACTATATGGACCAATACTGCCCAAGCAGACGACATCCCATAAAGAATGAACATAATTGCAAAGCTATTATTTGTCAAATTATAATGAGTTTAGTGTATATAAATGTAATGGCATGTCAAACCATTCAAAAGGGGATATGACCCGATTCTGATAACTAAAATCTTTTGCTTGTAAATACACGGGATAGGGGTTAATTAACAATCAAAGAAACCAGACTTTCAAATTGAAAAGCCCCCGGAATGATATTAAGGACGGCATTTTGCTCCCTCTTGAAACGCCAAACATACCGCGGTGTGCGCAGCTGAATATACAATGGCGTCTTATTTTGTTTCCAAGCGAGATATTCCTTTATTTTTGTATCGCTGCATTTGTCATCAAAATAAAAACATGCGCGGAGTTTAGAGTGAGGCAATATATTATACAGTTAGCCTGGTGGTAGTGAAGTAAGAGAAATAACTCAAGAGAAGATGAAAACACAGGCACTGGAAATTTATGAGATGTCATGGGACATCGTCTGCTTGTGCAAATCATGTCCATACTGTGATCTCACACATCTCAGCAGCGTTCGGAGAGCTCTTCAGGTGCTATGCCGGGGCTGTATTTAAGCGTTTTGTAATTTATAATAATCATTATTTCGAATGTTTCCAAGTATTTTGATAACCTTGTCGAATCAAAGTTTCAACTTTGCAATAATGAAAATAAAGTTAGTTTTTAAAATCAATGAATATCTACTTTAAAATGCTACTTTTTGGCTTGTTGTCGGTCTGCTCGGATAATTGCGACAAGTCGCTATATCTTGTGATAGTGCAAAGGTGATATCAGTCTTGATTTTTTTTGGTGGAAAGGTTCACATTATTGGCTATTTCTACAAGGTTGGGCATGGATAGAACCGAATGTGTATTGCACTGTCAATATACTACTGTGTGGAAATTGTTTTTTTTTCCTCACTATTTACAAACTGACACCCAGTTGCAAACCAAGTACCTTGAAATGACAATATACCTTTATTCTTTTGCATAGCTACGGTGGGATTTTGTGATGACCCAGGAGAACCAGAGTATGGAACGCGACAGGGCGACTGGTTCCGTTATGGAGCGACGGTGACCTTTGACTGCGTGGAGGGATACAATCTGACCGGGAATCAAAGCGTTCAGTGTCTCAGTGTGGACGGATCACCGTCGGTTGAGTGGAATGCTGATACGCCTGTGTGCTTAGGTAGGTTATCAACAAATTTCAGGGAAAATAATAATAATAATAATATGGATATTTATATAGCGCCGGTATCCGCCAGGCTCTGACAGTTTTTATGAAGGAATGGGAAGAACCACAGGTATCTAGAGACAAAAAGATTGAGTTTTTGTCGCCGTGAAATGATTCTACCACACAACCGCCTAAAATAGTACAATTGAAAAAAAAGATTCAAGCAATTAAATCGTAAAATCTTAAGCAGAGATGATAGTTCTTAATCGCTCAACTCGAACCCATACTTTTGGCAACAAAAAGAAACACATTTTAATTTCTAGTCCCTCACTTGTTCTGTATCTTCATAATTAAATGACCTATTTAACAATGAAATGCGATAATGTTTCTCTATGACTGCAATACTTACAATCAGAAAATAAGTCGTTATATTTTTGAACATTTGAAAGGATTCAGTCACGATGCTTTCAAAATATTAACTAAACGATAGCAAACAGAAGCACATGATGATAATATAATCTTTTGCTTGGATTTGGAGTATACATGTACATTCTGTAAAATGTAATAAAACAATGACGTGTGTTATGATATGAAGAAGAATATGTTACGATTGTTATGCTTCTTTTTCTCAAACAGGTCGGATGTAATAAACGTAGTTGATAAAAGTAGTGGTATAACAGTAGTTAAAATGAGTTCTATTGCCCTATTCTTTTTATTTAAACTGCGATATATTTTGGCTAGATGCAATTTACGAGAATGAGCTGATTTGCTTGCTTAATTTCCTCCACTTTTTGTTGCTCAATCATTTCGCAAAGTATAACCAGATGCTCTCTTGCATCCAATCTAGTTTATGTTGGCCTGACGTCTGTCATTTGCGTCGTTTGACTGTTTAAAGCCGGCGTGTCATCATCATTTTCATCATCATTCTCAGCGTCTCATCATCATCATTATCATCATCATCGTCTTCGTCATGCATGTCTATACTGTTGCTGTTGACACCTTTCGCCACTGTAGGCTATGCATGAGATATTTTCCCTTTTCTCGTTCGAAACTGTCAATCAAGTCGCTCTTTCGCAAGGCATATTCATACTGTCCCCTGCTCACCGTCGCTCCTTCATGCTTCACATAATCATCTCCATCTGCACACAATCGCTATGAATGTTGCCTTCATCGTATCTATCTGCAAAGCAAGCACTTAGAGTGCGCGTTCCTAGACTGTGCGTACTCAAACTATGAGAGATTAAAGTTCTTGTGAATCATATTCCGAATCGCATGCAGGTCCGACCGTTATTCCAACCACAATCGTCCCCTCAACAGCAGGGCCGACAACAGAGGATGCGTCTACGGCAGGTTTCTTTACAACACAAATTACAGATGCTTCCACAACGGCGGAAACACCAGCATCGTTCACTACGGATGGGACCACAACGACAGAAACAACCACACCGTTCACTACGGATGGGACCACAACGACAACGACAGAAACAACCACACCGTTCACTACGGATGGGACCACAACGACAGAAACAACCACACCGTTCACTACGGATGAGACCAGTGCCGCTGTTCCAACCACATCAATAGATCCAACGACATCTCCTATACTAACTACAACAGACATTCAAAGAACTACAACTCCAAACATTGACACAACGACGGAAATCATAACAACAGATATGGCTGCAACAACCCAGAGTTTAGAAACAACGACAGATATCACTGCAACATTTAAAACAACGACGGTGGATTCAATAACTACAGGTGCATTTATGAAACTACGTATAATTCTAAAAGTGTTTTCTCATCTTCTTTAGATGAAAAATATAATTGTCAACGAGCCCTTTGTCGACGTTGGACGTGTCACCTATGAATCCCTGGATGACGATTCTGTTGTCAGGACAGGTTAATGAAGTCGGCCATGACGACGTGTATTTTCGATTATATGATTATCTATGGAGGTGTGATGGTACAGTGGCTCATTCACTTGACTCTCAATCCAAGAGCTGAAGGTTCGAATCCCAACCCAGCACTAATGTCCTTTGGCAATACATTGATCCGCAATTGCCACTCTCCACCCGGGTGTAATTTGGAACCGATTTATAGGGTAATACCAGTGGCGGGGCCTGCAGGAAGAGCAGTATTAATATTGATGTGGCTACTCTGGGTAGATAAGACCCTATTTCATCATCTTCCTCTTCTACTTCTTCCTCTTCTTCTTCTAATATTATCATAAAAATTAGTAGTATTGTCTTCCTTTGATGTCAGTTTGCATCGTTTTGGGGGCGAAATTCTGGGCCCGTAATCATGGTAAAGCCCCCTTCTAACAATTCCGATCTGCCCCCGTTCTCTATTTATATCTTTGAGATACAATTATTCAAAAGATATATTATTAGACATGTGGCTTTGATATTCACTTCATGAATCAAGGGTTCATTTACTATCGTTGCCCTAATGGTTTAGGTTTATTTTTCAAATACACAGAAGTACCGCCAACAACAACAAAAGCTACTGAAGAAACGAATAGCACCCTGGCCGTCAGTACAGATACAACAACATATGTAAGTCTGACAGCATAATTATTTGCATAACCCATAGTCCAGAATCTGGACGGTGTGTTAATTCATTTTGCGATGACGATCTCTCCCATTCCCCTACCTGCTGCAACCCGTCGAAGGTGTGATCTATATACGAATACATACGCATCGATGGTACGCGCAGCCGTGCGTACGTAGAAATTCGAGGAATACGTCCCCTTCGGCTTGCAGCAAGTATAGAGGGAGATCGCGGTGGTGGAGATTAACAGATTATGGACTACATAGGCCATTGATTGATTGCTGGTTGATTACCTGATTGATTGTTTGACAGGTGTTCTTACTAACTTAATAGTCTATTCTTTTTTTTTTTTTAAACTTCGGCATGGTTCATCACATGATGGTAATGGATACTGGAAACACACAGAGCTATGAATAGAATATACGAGGGAATTATAAATCTTCCTATTCTCATGTTATCATTTGCGTATCCAGGGGCACGTCCAACCCTGACCCCCCCCCCCAAAAAAAAAAGTAAGAGGGAACAACAAGGTAGGTGAGAAGAAACATGGGTTCAACCCTTTTTCTATCATTGTTTTTTGTTTGGTGTCAGAGAATTCCGAAGGCAAAGCGACAACGGCACACCCAATTTTTTTTTTTTTTTTTAAATATTTTTTCCCCTTCCACAGGGTTCTTTATTTTCAAAACAAATTTCATCATATACAGAACATCCATATATCATATACAAATAATTAAATAAATAATTTCCATACATAATGGCTTGACACAGATAATAATCATCACGGCCGAAAAATTTTGTGGCAGATAAAAACAAACATTTATGATAAAATTATTACTTTAAATATACCAACAACAAAAAAACAAACATAAAATACATGATCATGTTTATGTTAGCACATTTCCAACACTCTCAAAATATTTTCTAAAGTGAAACCATTACTTTTTCAATTTATTCTCTCTGAGATTTGTTTGGTATATATATTTTTCCATTTCATAATAACGTTTTACAGCTGATAAAATTATATCAAATGATGGTAATTGATTTCGTAATTTAGCTGAAAATATTTCTTGTCTTACAACCATCAGAACACAGTTGAGTGCATTATTATTGCTACCGCAAAATCCAAACAATTTATTTTTATTTGTAAGTTTGATCCTTTCCCCCGTATTACGAAATATCCAGAACTCTAACTTCGACCATACTTCATTAGAATAGTTACAAAAGCAAAAAACATGTATGATAGTTTCATCATTATTACTACAAAAAGTACACTTCTTGTCAGCCACTACACCAAATCTTAACTAACTGTCCTTCATATATAATATTCTATTTAAGATCTTGATTTGAAACCACCTCGTGTTGATATCTATTGTTGACTGAAATGGAATTTGACAGTACGAACCCCAAAGTACATCTTGAAAATCTAAAAAACTTTTCCACTTTGTAAGGGCTTTACATTCTTTTACTTTATTTTTTAGCAAAGACTGATAAATATGTGAACAACCAACATTTGTTTTCACCACAACGTGCACGGCTTCGGGAATGATAGGTTCTAAGGCCTTACTAGGAGCTACATGTGTAGTCATTTTAAAACCTGACCGAATTGCATTACAAAGACCATAGTACTGGAGGAAATTTGTTTGTATGTCAAATTTCCGCTGAAACTCAAAATATGAACAAAAAGAACCATCTATTTTTAGGATGTCATTTACAAAACGTATTCCTCGTAAATTCCAAGCCCCCCAAAATACCACTTTGTCATTTATTTTAATGTGGGGGTTATTCCAGAGAGGTTGAATTGCAATGTCGTCAATAAGAAGTTCGACCAAGTCTGACCAAGCGAAAAAGGACCTCTTTCCAAAATGGATTTGGAGTCAAGTCTGCTAATTTTCTAAAATAATGTGAGCCCATATACGGAAAAAAAAGGTTTTGGGCAAGAATGAATTGAACATGTGAAAAGTGAAACTTTCTATCTGAGAATCAGTTACAAATCTTCTAACCCATGATATTTTCAGGGATTTAGCATGAATGTAAATATCGATCATTTTAACCCCACCTTTATTACACAGTTGACACATTTGTTCTCTATTGATTTTATCAGGTTTGTTACCCCATATAAATGCATACAAAGAACGATTTATATCTTTCATAATTTGCGAATTCGGTTCTGGAAGTGAAAGCAATAAATAGTTCAATTTTGGCACCAACAAAGATTTGACTACAGTTATTCTTCCGAGGACAGTTAAGGTTCGTTTGGACCATGAAATAATTTGGCGTTTTAACCGAAAAATATATTCCTAAGTATCTCGAATAACCTTCTGATACCCAATTTAGTTTGTGCTCTGGCATTAGCTGTTTTTTGCAGGCTCTGTTTTTCCCAATCCATATCACATGAGTTTTTGTAATATTGATCTTTAGGTTTGACATTTCTTCAAAATCACCCAATATTTTCAGTGAGCTCTGTAAATCTTTTTTTGTACCGTTAAGTGTCAAAATGGTGTCATCTGCGTATTGTCGTAGTTTAGTATTTTTTCCCTGTAGATGCAAGCCAATTAAATCATTGGAATGTCTAATCAAAATTCCTAATATTTCACTAACAAGTAAAAACAGGTATGGAGATAATGGGTCTCCTTGACGACACCCTTGTCCTATAGTAAATCTTTCTGTGCAAAAACCATTTACTGTGACACAAGAAGAAGCATTTTGATAAAATAGATTAATCCATTTTTTCAGCGATGGCCCAAAATGAAAAAAGTCAAGGACATTGATTAGAAACTTGTGAGATATACAATCGAAGGCCTTTTCAAAATCAATCATCAACAACATGCCTGGAATGTCATTAAGTTCGGTATATAATAATATATCATAAAGTAAACGAATATTTTCTCCAATAAAACGGCCTTTCAAAAATCCTTTTTGATTCTCATGTATCAAGTGGGGCAATACTTGCTTTAATCGATTAGCTATGCACCCAGATGCTATTTTGTATATAACATTTAAAAAGTGAAATAGGACGCCAATTCTTTAATAAATGTCGAGGCTTGATGACATGTGCCCCCCCCCCCCCCCTCACCCGCCAGACAATCGTGGACCCGCCAGTGATTATTTAATTTAAAAGTACCCCTCCTATAATTACATAATCTAGATTTTAGAATGAGACGAGCTTGTTTCCGATTCTTTGATCTCAATATAAGTTGGTGTTTCTTTCTTCCAGTCAGCGGAGGAGGTAGATACAGGACCACCAGGAGGTAGCACCCAAGCCACACCCACGATACCCTCTACCACGGAGGGTGTTACCCCTGAAGTGGGGCCGCAGGGTGGCAGATGGCCTTGGCCGCCAAGTAAGTGACATCCAATTAACATTTTATTCATACCCCTACCAATTTTTGGAATCTCTAATGTATGTGAAAAACAGATTTGTCCCAATTGATGTTTCTTGAGAATGTTACATTATCAAAGCTCACAACTAAAAAGTATTTAACGAAAGCCCTTATGTTAGCAGTCCACCTTTTGTTATCTACAATTTACAAGAAAACACATCAAATTTACAAGGGGTTATGAAAGATTTTAGCTCTTAACTGTAGGTTGAGACATTGTAGGTAATCTTGCGAACTCGTTATTACTGCAGAGTGGGTTTCGATCTTTTATCATTCACAACTCTGTATTAATTAAGAGATTGGATCTAGTGTAAGTTTGCGATTGATAGGAAGGCAGTATTAGACAGAGGGGGCCAAGAATTTAAAAATGAAATAAACCTGGATGTTCCTGGAAGGAAAAAGCTATTTGTCTCTTTATTTTGTCATAAACTTATGATTAAAAAGAGCTTCGGCATTCACTTGAGAATATCTAATACAATGGCATGTCAGGACACTGCTTGGTAAACATATTTATTAAGAAGCGGAAATAAAAAAAGCACCGGCTTCTTACCTCTTCATGATAAACGTTTATGGTGATGTGATATTTACATTCCTTAAGTGGAACCCGTCTAATAAACAGTCGGGATTATTCCTAACTTATTTGCTATTAGTGGTATCAATTACAACGAGGTACATAAGAAATGGGAGACCGTAAACTTGCGACTGATTAAGATCGATCGTAACTCCTTTTCAGGCGGGGCCCAGATTTTGATGAACAACAAGAACAGTATTTGAACAAATCAGTGAATATTTGTGTGTAATGTCAGTAACATCACTTAGCATTTGTATGATGAATAATTACATGCTCTCCTAATTACTAAATCTCTCTTTTATGATACTCAGTGGCCATCGGGTTTCTTCTAGGAGGGATCATCCTATTTCTTCTAATCGTTGTCTTCGTCATCTGCCTCGTCGTTATCAGGTGAGTTGGGTCATGGACGTCATTGATTCTTAACCCTTCGGTCATAAACCTTACCCCCTCCTCCCTCATGTAATTAGTTGCAGCAAGATTGGGATTCAAGCGCTTTTTATGATTGACTGTAGGCGGCTTTTTAAAGAATGTTTTCGGGCACAGGAAATGATGGGGTCGCATCAACAGGGCCAGGGAGTGTCTGGTGGGGTCATGGGACCTAAAGGGTTAAAAAAAATCACAAGTTTTGTTCTTAGTTAAATATTAATGTCTTTGATATCCAGAGACCAGTGGCTGTACGAATATTTCCAAGCTTTGCTCTCGTAATAGTTTATCAGAGATCTATTTTTCATCAAATTTATCATGAGTCATTTTTTTATTGTCTGTTCAGATTCAAACTGTAAAGTCTTATTTTAAGAACATTAACACCTTCAGAAATTTCCCGCCTTTTCTTCTTTGACTTAATAGATCTTATTTGACACATATGATTCTATTCACTTAAAGCCCACTGCACGACTTATAGCTATATACTTACGCCCTTTATATAGCAAACAATGCCTAATCGGTGGCCATTGGTCCCCCATGAACCCCTTTTCGTATGTTAATTCAGAGCTTATTTGATGAGATAACCACCTGTCAGTGACCATGCATGGATGTCTAATCCCTCCTGGCAAAACTAGTGCAGTGGGGCTTTAATATGTCTACTTTTGTCATGGCAGCCCGAGAGCAAAGGCAAGGAAGGAAGAAGTAAAGGCAGTGCGCCTCCGCAACGCCGCTCGTCACTCTCCTGCTGGCAATAGCTACTCACCTAACATCGTACTAGATCGTGACGGGCGTCGTAGTGTCCGCAGCAACGGAATCCAGCGGGTCGAGGAGTCAGAGACGTACGACAATGGTGCGTTCTTAGCAGACGACGCTTCAATCATTGGTGTATATGGCGAGCGGCAGAGGGCGGTTGAAAATCCGTACGCGACTTTCCAAACGGACGACACAGCCAAGAAAATTCTTTTCGCTGATACCGCGCGAAAACTGAACCAGATCTACGTACCGGGTAGTCCCGATATGTCAACGCTCAGTAGAGGTACGCGAAGGAGTAGCAGCGATCGCTACGGTGCTCAGCTTGTTGTGTAGTCGCGAGATGTTCTTCCTTTTTCTGAACTTTCCAAGATGAGTGTTGTATTTTGATTTTGTATTCTAAGTGTTATTTCCAGGAGAGAACGCAACAGAAAATCTGTTATCAGAAGTATATGGCACAGGTGTGCGTTAATCACTTTACAAAAAAATATCTGAAGTGATTTCTGTTTTTATTGTTGTATTCTTGTTTTTTAAAACTTTGGTCATACTCGATACATCGCAGGGTCAAATAACCAAAGCTACTCCTCTGTGATAACTGATGATAATTCCAAATCTTTAACCAGAATTTACGATGATAGTTTAATATCACATTCGTTTCAAGCCATTGCTTAACTATGGGCGGTCAAAAGCGAAAATAAAGATTGGAAACGACCAAAACAGTCAAGGTAATGACCAAAACAATCCTAAAACAAAATCTTACTCAAAACAAATTGCCATTAAGCAAAAAAAGGTTTCTTTTTGCAATTCTGTATTCTCAAAATGAAGAAAATATATAGTTTTCAGTCTTTGTTTTGACCCCTTTGGCCATCCATAGTATATTGTTCGTCTAAAACTGTTGTTTAAGTCTAAACTACAATCATCATTTCGAACCTTTTGATTCTTAAGCATGAATATTTTACCGTATTTCTTTCTATTTTTCTTATTTTTGTTCAGTTCAGAGCAAATTGTTCCTTAATTCATATTAGTTACCGTAATTCAGGTCCACTAATAATCAATGTTTCCCATACGCTCAACCGCTGTGCTGCCATCAGCAGTCACAAATAACGGTTGGAGGTATGTCATTTCCTTAATGAGAAGGGGAGGTTAAGTTATTGGTGGACCGGGGGTGTAAAGTGGTACATATAAATGTATACACAATATTATACAAAAGCGTTCCCCTTTCCCCATTGTTATAGATTTTGTACCCCTTCATAGTACAGTATAGTTTTCTCAATCGTTTTCCTAACAAATATACGCCTGATACGGATATATTTTGCAATGATTAATAACATGAAATTATCATGTCACATATATACGAGGAGGCGAACGGGCCCTTTGAGGGGGAAAAACACGATAGCGCGAAACATCATTCTACAAACCTTGATTTTGTGTACTATTATCGTAATACCTTTTGTATTTTTATGCTACAAAAAATAGAATATCATTATCACTACAGATGAATTAATTTATTATCCGGTCTGTGTTACTTATGTGCCTTAAAACATGTTATTAGTATTTTATCGTTTAGTGCAGTTATTAACTAAATCATTTATACCCCTTGTAAATATGATCATGGGTGTCGATCCCGGGGGGGGGGGTGGGGGGATATATCCCCCCCCCCCCCCCAATATTTCAGGTGGGGGGATGGCCTGTACAATCATCCCCCCCCCCCAATAATTCACCATAATTTTTTTTTTTTTAAATGAAGAGAAAAATTAATGATGAGAGTCTGATGAGAGTAGTTAATGGTTATTACTCGCAAGATGACCATCAATATACACATTTTACTATCTCATTTTCATAATACATACATATATACAAAGTAAATAAGACAACCGTATATGAGACAAGAATAAATTGAATTCTCGCTCATACGGCTTCATCAGGAATTGATGAATTTATTCAATTTGTTCAATCAACAGCATCATAGAAATGCAGTGCGCCAAATGCAAAGACGCATCATCAAAAGCAACGAGCTAAATGTTAAGCGCGAAGCACAAAAGTAGCAATCTGCAATGCACATCAGACAATCCTGGACAGTGTAAACATAGATGAACTCTGTGACGATTTCGTGATGAGATCGGAGACAAGGAGAAAAATTTTCGGACATTAGTATAGTATGACTTATAAAATAGTTCACTAGTTGTTATGTTATTTCCGTTCACCCTTTTTAAAATTCACGTCATTGTATCTTTATTTTTATTTTTTTCACTAATTTTATTTCCTGATATTTCCTAAAACATTTTTCATTTTTGGAGAAAGATTATTATGTCACAACTTATTTGTGACACAGCTTATTTTCAGTGGGGAAACTGAATTAAGACAAGGATTAATATAGAGAACAGTACGACGAATCGTCTTCTTTCTCTAATAATTTAGCGAACAGGGCAAAGCTGTTAGGGGGGCAACTGAATTCAGACGTGGATTAAGAGTAATAATCAAATGAAACGTCAAAGTACACGATACAACTAATCGTCTTCTTTTACTAATAATTTAATGAAACGTGAAAGCTTCGGCGCTACGCGCGGAATGGGCGAAAATGGATACAGACAAGGATTAAGAGTAATAATTTATTAAAACATTAAAGCTTCCGAGCTTCGCGCGGTAGGGGGGAAACTAAATTCATGAAGGACACGATACAACAAATCGTCTTTCTCTAATAATGTAATAAAATGTGAAAGCTTCCGCGCTTCGCGCAGCAATGGGCAAAAATGAATTCAGACAAGGATTAAGAGTCGAGAATGGTACATAGAATCGTCTTCTTTCTTTAATAATCTAATAAAAAGGCCAGAGCTTCCGCGCTACGCGCGGGGGAAGGGGAACTTGATTCAAACAAGGATTAAGAGTCGAGAACGGTCCAACGAATCGTCTTCTTTCACTAATAATTTAGTGAAACGTCAAAGCTTCCGCGCTTTGCGCGGGGGGGGGGGACTCCCCCTCCCTGCATCCAAACCCCTAGGAACCGCGCTTGGCGTGCTCACTACCGCCCCTCTAAAATTAAATCCTGGCTACGCGCTTGGGAGGGGTGCAACTTGCCACACGCTTCTACCACTTTGGTTGCTTTGATCCATTGCCGAAAATATTTTGGCACCTATCATCCCCCCCCCCCCCCCCAACCACGGATACAAATCGACACCCTTGAATATGATGATGTATATTATTTGTGTTACTCAAGACTGAAAGGTTGACCGGTTGTATAAGGGCCTTTGTTGAATACTTTTCAATATGAGCTTTCATAATGTCAAATTCTCCTGAAACATGAATCGGGAAAATCAAATTGTTTACATTTCTCACTTATTTTTAAAAATATACAAAACTTATTAAGGGTATGACAATTTTTAGTTGCTAGCTGTATATACAAACAGGTTTGGGGGTATATTGGATATTAGGTTCACGGCGCACCTTCCGAACTAAATACCTACGACTATATTTGGGTTTTTGAGAGAAATGTAGGATTAGAATAAAATAAATAATTCTTTACGCTGATCGAGGTCCAGAATTGTGACATAAATTCAGATATCGAAACTGCTGGGAGTTTTGGGCCTTCCAGACTCACCCCACCCCCCCCCCCCCCAAAAAAAAAAATGAAAACTATAAAAAGAAACATACAAAGAAATAAAAACAAACACAAAAAACAACGCTCAAACGGCTGTAAATCACACAGCCGTCGTACACAAGCCGTACGACTGTACCCAGCGATTACTAGCTGATTTTTCTGTTCTCTTGTCTGAAAAATAGCGTGTACTTCGATATGTTTATTTGATAATTCTGGACCTCAAATCTGGACTTCGTCAAGATATTTTTTCATTTTTATAAATTCAGTATCCAGTTTAAATTCAATTTATTATTTAATTTGCATTCGCAGTAGGATCGACAGATAAGCGATGACAATCGTGGAAGGGGTCAAAGTCATAGGTCATATACCAAATGACAGCACTGAATTTTAACGGGTGTTCGTCACACGAAAATACGAAGAAAAGTCCGTGTATTTCACAATATATCAAAGAACGAAAGCACAACATGTCCGGTATAACGATAAACATTATTCAGTTGCTAAATCAACACTACTAATAGCGCGACGTAAATACGGAACACCCCTTCCGTCAAGTGAAATGTTGCTTATGTTTTTATAGTTACGAGGATTCTATTTATTGTGGTATTGTTTTTAAACATGTTGATGTGGTGATATTCAGCCTTTGGTAATGTCAGCTGCCTGTAAAATTACTTTTTCTCTTACCTTTACTAGTTCTTTTTGTATAGTATATTAAATTATAGTATATGTCCAAAGACATGTCTTTGGAACAATTTTATGCATATATATTTTTCTTCTGGAATATCAGCTGGTTAATATTCTAGTAACTAAATTTTGTATCTAAGAACTTTTTGGACAAAGCTATAAGAGCTTTCAATTTTGCAGCTTAGGATTTTTAGACATACATGTTCTGAGTCTTTCAGTATTTTTAGACGTACTTTATGAGAAACTATAATATATATTGCCATCTTCCATAACTTATGTATATGTTTATAAAAATGAACAATTATAGTATATTAGAATAAAAAGTGTATTTATTGAAAAAGAAAATAAATCAAATATTCAATTCAATGTGACTCTAGTTTCCATGATCTATTATTCTGTTAAGAAAAGTAATCTGCACTTTTCAAATTTGTACAGTGCGTATAAAAAAAAAGTATACCCAACTTTGGTAGCTCCTTATTAAAAATTCATAACCAATGTGACCTCGAAGTCCTTTTCAGGATGAAGAGTAAGTTGTTTTGATACCGTATCATAATTTTCTGTACCGATGACTGAGCACCAGGGTTTTAAAAAAAACTTTGTCAAAATCACCTTGTACTAAGTGTGGGCTGATAATGCAAATGTGGGTCACTGAAGCCAAGTACTATTTTGGTCTTACATCCTTGTGCTTCAGTGCTATATTGTTCAAAGTGGACAATGTATCTATGCTTTCAGTTCACAGGACCTTTTTTCGACTCGTAGCCTATCCCTAGATTTACTCGGAATAGCCTACTATCCCTTCCTGTCTCATGATATCTAGGTTCTCTCTGCTCACCTTCCCGCTGCATCATTCACACAGTCACGTAAGGTCAGGCTTAAGGTGCAGAAGGTATTCATCTTGAATTACACATGAAAATTCGGAGGTTCCTAAACTCAAATGCAATGAAGGACACTCATTTTGATAACCACCAAATAGTGACAAAAGACTTTCATTTTAAAGGCATTGTTTAATAATAATAATAATAATAATAAATCATATTTATAAAGCGCTTAATACAATGTTTCTAAGCGCTTAACATAACAAGGTACAACATAAACAAAACATTCAGAAATAATAATACATAATTCTAATAATAACATTACAGATAATTTAAAACTTACTTAAACAAAACTGCCCTATAAATTACTATTAAAGACAAAGTACTTCAAACTTGCCTTAAAAGACTCTACAGATGGGGATTGACGAATAATAATGTGTAAACTGATTTAACAATACCAAATCTGAGATGCATACTTGTTATCAGTGTCTGTTATATATGTAATATTGAAGCCCTACAAAAATAGTGCTTCAAAATGATCATGAAGTGCCTCAAAAAGTAAGAAAACTTTGAGTGACCGGTTTTACCATACTCATTTTCCCAGTAAACTGTAGTGTTAAAAAAAACCGTTGGGAACACGGTTTTTGAAATTTCGATTTCCAATCATAACTATCTTGATAATCAGACAGGCGATCTGCTTGTAAAAGTCATAGGATTCCTGACTGACCTAAAGGTGTATAATTATGATTGCAGCATGAGCTAAATCCAAGATTTTGATTAGAATCTGAGGCAAAGATACCCGATTCCTTTAAAGGGTGATACGGTAACTTTGTCTTAGATCCTTTAGAAATAATCTTTGATTTAGCTCATTATCATGTTGCAATGATAATTATAAACCTTTAGGTTAGTCAGGAACTCCATGACTTTTACAAGCCGATCGCCTGTCTGATTATCAAGATATTAATGATTGGAATTACACATTTTGAAAACCGTTCGCGGAACGGTTTTCATAACACTACAGTCTATTGGGGAAAACGAGAGTGATAAAACCGGTCACTCAAAGATTTTTACTTTTTTGAGGCAGTTTTTGATCATTTTGAAGCGCGACTTTTTTTTAGGGCTTCAATATTACACCATATCACACACAGTTAACATGTGGGACCGTGTATCTCAGATTTAACATTGTTAAACGATCCCTTTAAAGAATATCATCCCATATTTTTCCAATTTTAATCAATCAAAGAGAAGTGTGGATGCGAGAGAAGCCAAGATTGTTTCATGTATGTACATGATTTGTTTTTTTATTCATCTCGTGTTCCGGCGGAAAGGTTCGGGAGTGGGTCACACCAGGGCCTGTCCAACTAGTGTTATACAGGGGATCTAGCTTCCCGTTGGGGGCGTTTATGACTAATATTTACATCCGGGCTAGGGCAACATTGAGAATGTAAACATGAGTGAATTTCGTGAGAGTTCGAGATAAACCTTTCCTTGCCTGATGGATTAAAAACTGTTTTGGGGTTTTTCTGTTGCTAAAGTGTAACAAAATTGTTCCGACAACCCACCCCTATATACACCCCCCCCCCCCCCCAATTAAAATGGTCCAGCAATGTCAATGCATGGCCCTTTTTCATTTTGTCTCCCCCTTGCACGACCCATCCGACACATACCTCAAATACACAAAGAGAATCATGTCGCCCCATATCAATTTTAACGTCACCAATTTTTTCTCTTATATTTTTGTTTGAATTTTCATAATATAGTTTTACATTGTGCACCCCCCTCCCGAATAATCACCTGGATCCACCCTAGTTTACGGTTATAATTTTGCTCTGTCTATAGTATAGTTCCTATGTGTAGTGCATTGTATTTCTTTTTCTTCCATGTGCTAGAATACCACCGACCAAAATTTACTGGTGTTCAACACCTGGCAGTTACAATTATTCAATAGAATAATTAAATAAGACAGAAAATAAACGACTGGATAGCCCATGTTCAGCGGTATCGTTATGATGCCGTTGGTCTTCCAAGGGGGGGGGGGGGCAGAAATGGTACAGTAAAACAATCCAATATACATAAACAAACGACAGAGGACGATGGCGAAACATCAATTTCCCAAACAAAATATAGTAATAAAATGAAACGGCCATGACAGACAGTAGAGTAAAGAACTAGTACCATAGAAACATCGCCTGTGTGAAGTAAATCGCAAATAAATGCGAACTCTTGACATGCTCTACGGTCACTAAAGGTCTCATGTGGTTCACATTTTAGCTACAACAAAACATCTATAGACTATAGAGATATAGGTTCATAAGGCCAAAAAAAAAAATCTTTTGGTTGTCCTCGACCGCCCGCTCGTCATTTTCGGGCCGCTCGTATTATTATTTTTTTTTTTTATATATATATATTTTTTTTTAATTCATTTTTTTTTTTTTATCATTTTTTTTTTTTATTCATTTTTTTTTTTTTTTTTTTTTTTTGTATTTAATTTTTTTTGGGGGAGCAATCTTAAATGCCAAACATACTATTTTATGCATTTGCAAGGATCAAAATGCGTCCCGTTGCCAGTTTGGTCTTTTCAGTACGCAATTAGGTATTTATTAAACTTGCCATTTTTATTTTTCTATGTCAAAATGCCGTTCATTCAAATCAGGTTCTGAGCATTCTTAAACTCATTTTAAAGCCCATCTGTACTAGTTTACAGGAGGGATTAGACCACCCTGCAAGGTAACTAGACAGGTGGTTATCTCATCAAATCAGCTCTCAGTTAATATAAGATAAAGAGGATCATGGGGGACCAATGGTCACCAATAAGGCATTGTTTGCTACATAGAGGGCGCAAGTAGATATAAGTAGTACAATGGAGATTTAAAAGGTGCTGTATTTCAAAGCCCAAAATACTTTCTGTGTTGGTCTTGATATTCATGTACATTAAACTAGTCTTTTACCATATTAAAGTGTTTTATAGACTTTGTTTGTTTAAATGCTTGACAATACCAATTACTTTTTTTTTTATGGACAAAAAATTATTAAAAAAAAAAAAAAAATGGGGAAAAAAAAAAAAAAAAAAAAAAAGACACACAAAAATGCATTGTAAAAAAAAAAAAAAAAATAAATCCGCCCGCCCGCCCCTACTCCAGAAAAGCAATCGAGGACAACCAAACAATTTTTTTTTTTTGGCCTAAGCCTGCTGTCAAATGTCTTTACAGCTGATTCTACTATTCGGTTGATATAGCAGAGAGAGTCAATATTCTCAAGGTTAACGGCGGCGTATTATTGTCATCAAACTATTCAAATAACATCAGCGAGAGGTTGAACAAATAATAATAATAATACATCGTCGTTAACCTTGACAATATTCACCCTTTTCTCTCTCTGCTAAATCATCCGAACAGTGGAATCAATTGTAAAACGAATAATTGTCTTCCTGTAAGAGACATTTGACAGAAAGCTTCTGAACCTAGATCACTATAGATGTTTTTGTTGTAACTATTATGTGAACCACATATTCAGTTGCCGGAGAGCATGTCGATAGTTCGCATTTATTTGTAGTTTACTTCACACCATTCTGTTTCCATAATACTAGTTTCTTTTCTCTACTGTCTGTTATGGCCATTTCATTTCTTACTATATTTCAAAGTGCACGTTACATAAAATGAAAGTAGCAATGGCGAACGAGTCTTGCTAAAATTCAGCAACCATCGTGTCTTGCTAAAATTGTTTTGCCATTAAATTACAACGACAATATTGCTAGATGAAACTGTGATCGACGAAAATGATAGTGTCTTGAACACATGAGAAATATTAGAATATTAGAAATAGAATGAATGAGACGTAAATGTGATCTTGTAACCAATTTTGTTTCCTTCATGGTAATCCCCCAGTACCATAACCAAGCCGAACTTGGGAAAGTTGCATATTGTTGTGTAGTATTGTCCCAAAACCCAGTTAATTACCCTCATATTTGAGATGCACTCAAAAGCCAAGTTTATATCTTTATAATCCTTCCCAATAGAAAGACCAAGTGCATCCATAATCTCCTTCCCGGGAAATAACACCTCTGTTATGTTTAAGCTCATACATAAAACTACGAAGTAGTCCATTGTTTTAGCGGCTCTCATTCATGTCTTTGTCCTTTTGACACAATGTATCCTACCCTCAAATTACTTGTATCCTTCTGGATACATAGTACATGTTCTAGCTTTCTGGAAGAGTTGAGTTTTGATCACCATAATCAAGATCCTCTTTCTAGCTGGCTCTCTCTTCATCTTGTGTTTTACATATGTCGAAGTTCGAAATGATGTGGCGGATTCGAGTCTCCAAAGTTTGGAGATAATAAATACTCTCATATAGCTCAGGAAATACAAGTCTATCTTTGCTTCTTCATATTTATGTACCTCTCCGACTACCAATAACTAAATACACCGATCCCAACACGACAATATAAGGATTAAAGGTAAAGACCAGTATTTGCAACGCCCCAATTTCAAAAAATGAAATGGAAGCTCTCATTACCAATCATGTGAAAGAATATGTTTTGACTAATACATGATGATAAAAAATTTGCCGGGAAACCGCCTACTAATTCATATATTTGGTAAATTTATTTCTCTCATGGTCTGGTGAGAGAGATAGGGTAGTCCCATATACATCTTTCTGTGTATAGTGCTTGTAACTTTACGAAGAATGGGCCAAATTTCTTATCATTTTGATGATTCCAGAACCTTGCAGATGCTAGATGCTAGATGATCAACCTTTTCTGATCGATTCCACAACGTTTCTTTCACAATGCAATCGCATGACCATTACTGGTCTTTACCTTTAACATGAAGATGATTATTTATGGCATATGTCTATTGTCGAGATATTTAATGAAATATGAAACGCTTATAAACCTTGAGGCTAACTTTGATTCATGGGGTCATCGCGTCCGGTCGGGTGCTGGTCTCGTTATACGACCTTTCGTGAATTATGAAAGGGGAGGGTCATGTAAATATGGCGTAGTGTTTTCACATAGTAGGCCCATTCACACAGCCCAAACACCATTTTGATGAAAGGGCGTGTCCCCAATCTTAGTGTGAAAGAGAAAGAGAGAGAGAGAGAGAGAGAGAGAAAAAAAAAGAGGGATAGAGAGAGAGAGATAGAGAGATAGAGAGAGAGAAACAAAAAAGAAAGAGAGATATAGAGAGAGATAGAGAGATAGAGAGAGAGAGAGAGAAAGAAAGAGAGATAGAGATAGAGAGAGATAGAGAGATAGAGAGAGAGAGAGAAGGAGAGAGAGAGAGAGAGAGAGAGAGAGAGAGAGAGAAAGAGAGAGAGAGAGAGAGAGAGAGAGAAAAAGTGGAGTGGTCTTTAATGAATTTATCTGCATGTAAATGCCAAGGACCACTTTTGTCTTTAAAGTGGCAACCACGTTTGAAATATAGGGATTCACTCGCAAATAAGTATCTTAAACTATAGTTTGTGTGGATTCATCCCTAAAAAGTGATCCCTAATTACGAGTCCTGAAAGAGTGAATTGCCACCCCATGTCATGGTTTTAATATATATATTAAAGAGGCAGAAATGACAAACGGTGGTTTTTCCCTAAAGATTATACCATGAGACAAAAGTAAAGCATGGATAGTTGGTAACACGTCCAAGAAATACTACAATAATGAGATGTAATAGCAACTGCTCTATCAGACAACATCTTCTTTAAAGGTAAAGACCAGTATTGGAAACGCCCCAATTTCAAAAAATGAAATGGAAGCTCTCATTACCAATCATGTGAAAGAATATGTTTTGACTAATACATGATGATACAAAAAAATTGCCGGGAAACCGCCTACTAATTCATATATTTGGTAAATTTGTTTCTCTCATGGACTGTGAGAGATATAGGGTAGTACCATATACATCTTTCTGTGTATAGTGCTTGTAACTTTACGAAGAATGGGCCAAATTTGTTATCATTTTGATGATTCCAGAACCTTGCAGATGCTAGATGCTAGATGATCAACCTTTTCTGATCGATTCCACAACGTTTCTTTCACAATGCAATCGCATGACCATAACTGGTCTTTACCTTTAACATTCTGTTTCCATGACAACGGCCTTATTTTGATGCTTGAAATAACTCAATTTTTAATTATAATCAAATGGACAATAATAGCTATTAGATGCCTCCAGTTTGTTTCATTTTGTTACAAAACTTATGTTATTTTCTGAAATTTCATATTCCACGTTTTGTTTTCATTGTAACCGTCCAGCGATCACGTCCACCACCTACTTTATGGCAAACAGAGGGATTATCATACCCGAGGGTCCAAGAAAACAGAAAATCATCATTTTTAATCATCATATTATGGAAACTTTTGTTTAACAGTTTTTAAAATTAGTTTCAAGTTTTTGTTCTTTTGTTTTTGTCTTTTTAACACATATACTTACAATGTGGCAGCTTAACTTAAATTAGCAAAATATATGAAATTTTCCAAAATTCTTATGTTCTTGATCCGTTACCATGTTTATAGCCCTAGTGTTCACATTCACGAGCACTTTCTGATAGGGAAGGGTCCTAACTTCTAACCAACAGAACAAAACAAATATTTGAGAAGTTAAGTCTCAGGGGTGTATGCCTTTTCAGATTTCGATCCCAATGGACTAATATTGGTAATATGTGGGAATTGCCATGTACTGTACAGTGTGTTTCCCCTCAAAATTCAATTCAATTCAATTCAATTCAATTTCGGTTTATTAATATCAACATATACAATGTACAATGCAGTAGTCCAGGGACCAATACTGCAATGTTTACATAAAATGTGCATAAAATCAGGAATGATCATATAAATGCAAAAACTGCGCATTCCGTAAAAAGACATTAATTCATTTGGGATAAAAATTAAAAAAAGACTTATCCATCATAAAACTGGTTTGTTCTTTGCTGTGTAAAGAACTTTGAATTATAATTAGTTTCATAACCCCATAGTCTGAGTAAATCACACTTTTATGGTATGCGTGTAATATCCAACATTCAAATGTATATTAGACATGTTTATTACTTCAAACTCATAATGAAAATTATAACAATTGAAATGTCTTTACCGAATAATACATGATTCGGTAAAAAGATAATGATTTGGTTTATATTCTGTCAAGTTTTGAAGAAAATGGCATTTCGTTATTTGTAAATGTGCGTGGCTTCCACCCGTATCTTATTCCCTAGTATTTCTACAAGAGATTAGCATGGATGCCCCCCCCCCCCCCGACAAAAAAAAAGGCCATGGAGTCTTTTTCTAGAGCCTCTTTTAACCAATTGTACATGGGAAACGGTGTTCCCTGTATTACGCCTATGGAAATTAGAGAACTCAGTAGTCAATAGGTTAAGTTTGGCTGGTCCACTGCATTATAAAAAGGTTGATGTGTCACAAAACTAAGGTATATGTACTTTCAAAGGTGGGCAGCGCGTAAAATGCGTAGGTTGCACACACGAGCGCACAAGACAGTCACGAATCCAAACAAAATTCTGATGTAAACTCCGGAAAGAGATCATACATTCGGAGTAAGCAGTTCTGCAGGTAGCTGTTTCTTCATCGTTGGGTCCGAAATGGCGGGAATATCCGTGTCAAAAATCTCCTTGATGGTTTGGTTTGCCGTCTGTATCGGAGTTGAGACAGCTTCTGTTACTAATGATAAGGTATGTATTACAATCTTCTACTATCCCGTTGCCTCCGGTATAGATACTGATACAGCTATATTGTTTAACGGCCCACTTCAATGTCATTATCTTTATGAGCCAATGTTTTATCTTGTTTAGTAGTAGACTTTGGAGCAGAACAGGCCACACCTCGTAGTGTTTCTTTAGCCTAGGAAACATGCAATGCTATGGGGCATTGGATGACTGCAATCTTGCCATTTATAAAGATGACATTGCATTATTACTGTGCATTAAAGTAGTACATGTAGGTTGACAAATGAGTGTTACGTTGTAATGCAACATCAACTATTGCTTCAAACATACAGAACAATTTAATGTGAGAAAAATCAGGTAAAAATGTATCATGCCTGAGAATAATCCATAATAATGCTGTCCTTTCGTATTAATAGATAGTATTAACATTTTAACGAATACATTAATATGGGCCTACTGAATAAGGAGAGAGAGAGAGAGAGAGGGAAAGCTAGAGAGAGAGAGAGAGAGAGAGAGAGAGAGAGATATAGAGATACATATACAGCCAGACACACAGAGAGAGAAAACCAGAGAGAGAGAGAGAGAGAGAGGAAGAGAGAGGGAAGGGATGGGAAGAGAGAGAGAGAGACGGGGAGAATGATAGAGAGAGAGAGGGGGGACGGGGATATTATAAATTGGGGTAGGAGGAAGGGGAAAAGCTGAAAGAGCGAGGGGCATATAATGGCCAGGGAGAGACGGGAAAGAGAGAGGTAGAGAGAGAGAGGGAGAGAGAGGGAGGGAGAGAGAGAGAGAGAGAGATATCTAAAAATGAGAGGCCGGACCAGATTAAGCGTGACAGAGAGCGTACGAATGAGAAGGTAAACACAAAAGACGAGTAAATATTGATCGATAATGTGTGCATTTTAAAGGAAAATCGTATCGATTGTTTGTTCCTTGAACCTTGATCAGTCAAAAAGCCTAGATTGGGATTGGGAAAGACCTCTACGTACACATGAGTAATAGTATTGAGTACCGAAGTACTAACCTCATATTCGCTCGACGTATGGGTTTATGGTCCCTACGCATGAGGTTTACTGCGAAATAATTCAAGCAACGGGCTGGAGCAGGGAAAGTATACAGTGGTTGGGGCTGGTGTGAAAACCACGCCTTTGTTTAGCACCAAATTATCTGGAATAGGCAACATTAATTGACAACTTTGCCAGTATCACGTCACACTTCGGTACTCTATCATTATGGAGTGGTCAGTAATTCGATTCGGAATCCTGAGTAATGTCCGTTTGATAAGTAGTTATTTTGAATCTTGGAAATTGCTCATGAATTATCTTAACAATGACTGTGACAAAAAGATGTCTAATTTAACGATGAATGTTAGTAAAAAAAAAAAAAGATAAAGTAGACTTAGATTATGATAAAGATAAGTAACACCACCCCCCCCCCCCCCCCAGACGCTGTATACGGCATATGGTCCGGCAATAAAATGCTCCTCGATCACTTTTTGCTGTGAAAATTTGGCAGATATGCTAACTCCTCTTACCTACCTTCATATTTGTATCCAAGTAAAAATTAAGCATTTTTTATGGTCAAGTGTAATTTGAAATGAGAACCTCATCGTGTACTCATTTTACAATCTAAAACAAAAAATCTATTTCCAAGGTAACGCATTTTATAGTTGCAGGGGATATAGAATATCTAGTAGATCAATTTCACATTCTATAGGTATGATGAAGGATATAAAAGGATGAAAGTCATTTGATCCTCATTAGAAGGGATCGATTCGTCCAACTTCAAGATCTACCAAACAAATTAAATAATGTATTAAAACCAATATTAGAAGAAAAAACCCATTAAAACATTTTGTAAACGCAAATGCATATTCACATCATACTCTATGTGTTTTATCAATTTCCACGTTATCTTGAGAGCAATTGGTATCTGCTTTATACATTTCGATGTTGTAAATAGATTATTGTATTTACTCACATTAAAGTTAAACAAAAGTAAGGAAACAGTTGGAGGTGTCGTGACGTAGTGGACACGTTATCGGACTGTTGATCAGGGGGTGTTTCACAGAACTTGTCATCAGTGACAAATAACAGTTTTTGTTAAAAGCTACTGAAATACTTGCTTCTGATTGGTTATCAGCAGATTTGTCACTGGTATTTCTCATTTGTCATTGGAAAAAGGCTTTGTGAAACGGGTCCCAGGTGGTTCGCGGCTCCAGTCCTGCTGTGGAACAAATGCCATTTTAGCAAGACATTAATCTATATTTACCACACTCGATCGAGGTGAGCTAAATGGGTACCTGGCACGAATTAATTCCTTGAAATGCTCGGGCGCCATAATGGCAGCCATGTTTAAACCGGGGCAATCATTTTGGAGCGCTAGAAGTGGCACTTCTGATAGACCTGAGCGCTATACAAGAACCTGATATTGTCAATTCATCTTAAATCCTATCTGCACTAGTTTGGCCAGGAGGGATTAGACCTCCCTGCATGGTCACTGACAGGTGGTTATCTCATCAAATCAGCTCTCAATTTACATAAGAAAAGGGGGACCATGGGGGAACAACGGTCACCACTTAGGCATTGTTTGATATATAGGGCGCAAGTATAGCAATAGGTAGGGCAATTGGGCTTTAAAGTAAGAATCTTCTTTTTCTTAATATACCAGGAGAAGGTCATCTTCATCCTTGCTGACGGTCTAAGATGGGATCGGTTCGGTCAGGCCCTACCAAACTTCATCAAGATGGAGGAGAATGGAGTAAAAGCTGATTGGTTGAATGGCGTCTTCATGACCATGACTATTCCTAGCACGTTCTCTATCGCTACAGGTGGGTACCTGAATGTGTCTAAATAACAATAGTAACCATTTGGGTTTATTTATGGTGGTGGTGGGTTGTTCTTTTTTACCTGACTGCTAAGAAAGCATACATTCTTGAAAGTAAGCAACCAGACAGCCGACGGCTTTAGGTCCTCTCTGAGGATTAATGCCTTACCAAAGGGCACTAGCGCATCGAGACCACTGCTCTACCAGGCGCGGATCCAGGATTTCTTAGGGGGGGGGGAGACCCAAATTAGAAATTATGCGAGCCAAATATTGGTGACCAGCAGTGACGTAATCGGGGGGGTGCATAGACGGGCGAGTTTCCCCCTCCCTCCTCCGCGAAGCGCGAAAGCTTTGAAGTTTCATTAATTTATTAGAAAAAGAAGACGATTCGTTGTACCGTTCTCGACTCTTAATCTTTGTCTTATTTCAGTCCCCCTCCCCCCTCCTGCGCGAAGCGCGGACGCTTTGACGTTTCATTAAATTATTAGAAAGAGAAGACGATTCGTTGTACCGTTCCCCAAAATAATCCTCATCAGAATTCTGTTTCCTCCTCCCGCGCGAAGCGCGGAAGCTTTTACGTTTCATTAAATCATTAGAGAAAGAAGACAATTCGTTGCACCGTTCTCGACTCTTAATCCCTGTCTAACTGCAGTCCCCCCCCCCTAGCTCACGCGCGATGCGCGCAAGCTTTTACGTTTCATTAAATCATTAGAGAAAGAAGACAATTCGTTGCACCGTTCTCGACTCTTAATCCCTGTCTAACTGCAGTCCCCCCCCCCCCCCCCTCACGCGCGAAGCGCGGAAGCTTCGACGTTTCATTAAATTATTAGAGAAAGAAGACGATTCGTTGTACCGTTCTCGACTCTTAATCCCTGTCTAACTGCAGTCACCCCCCCCCCCCCTCACGCGCGAAGCGCGGAAGCTTCGGCGTTTCACTAAATTATTAGAGAAAGAATACGATTCGTTGTACCGTTATCGACTCTTAATCCTCGTCTAAATTCAGTTCCCCCCCTCTCCCGCGCGAAGCACGGAAGCTTCGACGTTTTATTAAATTATTAGAGAAAGAAGACAATACGTTGTACCGTTCTCGAAAATAATCCTCTTCTGAATTTAGTCCCCCCCCCCCTCCCCTCCGCGCGAAGCACGGAAGCTTTGACGTTTCATTAAATTATTAGAGAAAGCAGACGATTCGTTGTACTGTTTACGACTCTTTATCCTTGTCTGAATTTCAAAAAAAATCTTTGTCTACTCCTTTTTACTTCCTACGTCCTCTTCCTTTTCTCTCCTTTTTTTTTTTTGGCCGGCGTTTTTTGGGGGACCAACCCACAGCCCCTCCCCCCCCCCCCCTCCTGGGTACGCGCCTGCGGTCAGATGAACATAAATTATGTTGATACCTTGTCCGCCCCCGGAAGCTCAGGGAATTTAGGCGTTTAATTACGGTCAGATGAGCATCTAAGGCCCGCCTTAGGGCCCTAGGTGGAATCCAGGGGGCAGAGCCCTCGGGGGTTTTAGGCTTTTAATCACGGTCAGATGAGCGTATTTTGATACCTCATTATTTTGTGACACTGGCAGTTAACTTTTTATTCTTTCTTGCTCTCTTTCTTTCTATTTCTCTTTAATATACTTTTTCAACGGGGGTGGGGGGGGGGGGGCTCCCGATTCCCGCCGTTCCGCGGGCCCTGACATGTAGGCATCTCAAGAAGCATTTTCTTGCCTGGCTGTAAATTTAGGAATTTGTCATTTTCCAACAAACGCATAAAAAAGTATAATTTACTTAAAACTGAGGAAAAATCTAGAAAAATTACGTAATTTAAGCATAAATTGTAAACTACCGTTATGAAATTAGAAATAAACCACATTTGAATTTTATTTCCCCCAAGACCACCCCCCCCCCCCCCTCCCTTATCAGTACGCCAGTGCCCCCCCCCCCCCCCAATCTACACCTTGTTGGCGGGAAAATTGCAAACGATATCCCTTACCCTTTCTTCATTCTCTTTTTTTTTTCTTTACTTTCTCTCCTCTTTCCCTTCCCTTCCTTCTCTCTCTTGTAGGTTTGCTGGGGGGGGGGTGCAAGGTCCTTTCGGCCCCCACCCCGCTCCACACGTTGTTGCAAATTGCAACTGATATCCCCCTTCTTTTCTTTTCTTCTTCCTCTTTTTTCCTTCCCTTTATCTCTTCTTGTCCTTTTTTTCTTTCCCTTTCCTTCCTTCTCTTTTATTTTTTTTGAATTGGGGGGGGGGGGTGAAACAGCCTGGAAGGAAAGTCCTTTTGCCCCCCCCCCGGATCTCCTTCTTCCCTCTTTTCTTTTCTTCTTCCTCTTCTTTCTTTCCCTTTCTCTTCTCTTTCCCTTTCCCTTCTTTTCCTTCTCTCTCTCTCTTTTTTTTTTTTTTTGCGGGGGGGGGGGGGGCCAAGGCCCGCTCGGCCCCCTCCCTGGATCCGCGCCTGTGCTCTACCGAGTGAGGGTAACCGCATCATATGTACAACTACTCATGCGAGCCGTACAACTATTCATACCCAATCATTACCAGGCACTCGTTTAATGCATCTCGGTGGGTAAAATGCAAATGCACACATCCGGCAAGGATCGAACCCAGAAACCCTTCGTATCAGAGTCAAGAACTTTCACCAATATCATAATTAGGCCTACTTGGTAAAAGTTTTCTTAGTCATTGGTGGGGGGGGGGGGGGGGGGGTCGCATTCTTTTTTACCTCAGGCGCCAATCCTTAGATATGCCACTGAGTGGGATAAGAGACCACATCGGCCATATGATGTTGGTTCGTCGTGTATACGATTTGCAGATAATTTTAGGCTATTTCGTAAAAACGAGAAGGCTGATAAAACCCTCTGATTTCGCTATCAATATTCAAATGGCAAATGGGAAACACTCGATCCCTCAGTAAGGATTCATACATTTTTCAAATTTCAGTTAGTATGCCTTCATCCGGTATCCGTGTCCGGTACGTAAGGTCCGCGTTTTCCTTAACAAATAATACACAGTAGTGAGGGCATTATTAAGAATTACTCACACGAGGTACCTTTGGAACAGTCTAACACGCCCGAGGCGATAGCCGAGGGTGTTTGGACCGTTTCGAAGGTACCGAGTGTGGGTAATTATACTATTAATGCCCGAACAAAATGATGTGTATTATTGTTTTATATTAAAGATGATGTTTTATTTGTTTTATAAAATGATGTTTTGGTCATTAGTAAAATTACGTGTTAGGCAAAATGAATGAGATAAAACCGATGTTAGCAACTATAGACCTATTAGTGTTTTAAGCGTAGCATCAAAGATTCTAGAAAAATCGGTCTGTGTTCAAATTGAAAGATACTTCAAAGAAAATGATATAATTTATGAATTTCAATCTGGTTTTCGACATGATTATTCGACTGAAACATGTTTAATTCATTTGACTGATTATTTGAGGAGAGAAACTTCCCAAGGGCGCTTTGTTGGTATGGTGCTCCTTGATCTGCAAAAAGCTTTTGATACAGTTAATCATTGCGTCTTATTGAAGAAGTTACAACTAATGGGTTTTGATAAGGCAAGTTTAGATTGGTTCAGATCCTACTTATCTAATCGACACCAAGTAGTGGCCATTCATGATATTCGTTCCAAACTAATGCCTATAACATGCGGTGTTCCTCAGGGAAGTATTTTAGGCCCAATTCTATTTTCAAGTTATATAAATGATATGTGTACTTGTATAAAAGACTTCAAACTATTATTGTACGCAGATGACAGCGTACTACTCTATTCAAATCCTGATCCTAAATATATTGAGGAAAAGCTCAGTGAACAGCTGTCTACGTGTGTCGATTGGATGACTGATAATAAGCTTTCTTTACACTTGGGAAAAACAGAAAGCATTTTATTTTGTTCTAAAAGTAGTTCTAAAAAGTCATTTGAATTCAAAGTGAGACACAATAATCAAGCAATCAAGAGAAAAGAGTCTGTGAAGTATTTAGGCATTGAGTTGGCTAGCGCAATTTCATTTTCATCTTTAGTAGAATCAGTTGTAAAAAAAGCAAATTCTCGTCTGAAATTTTTGTACAGATATCAAAGTTGTATGGATTTAAAAGCAAGACGTACACTCTGTTTTGCTCTTATTCAATGTTTATTTGACTATGCTAACCCTGCATGGTACAGTAACATAAACAAGTCAGATCAAAAGAAGTTGAAGATTATACAGAACAAAATGGTGAGATTTATCAACTGTTCTGGTCCAAGAACTCATGTTGGCTATAGCGAACTTTCTAAAGCTGGTTTTCTTGAAGTCGACCAAAGATCAAAACAACTCGCATTGCATCACGTGCATAAAATATATCATACTAGGTCGAATCATTATATTCGATCCAACTTCGATCTTGTTACTGACGTACATGATTATAATACAAGAAATAGACGATTCAACTTTAACTTACCAGAAAGAGTAGGTAGTATTGGAAATTCGTTTTATTACAATGCCATAAAACATTGGAATTCCCTTCCCAATGGTGTAAAAGAAATAGGAAACTATGATCATTTTAAGAGGAAATTAAAGGAAGACCTAATACTTGACAGTCAGAGAAGAGAAGTGAATGACATGTTATATGATTGAAATTGTTATTCTTCTGTCGGTTCATACTTTTTCATGTTGTATATACTTATGTTTTCGTACGTTATAGAAATTCTACAAATTCATCATTATTTTCCTCTTCTTCCTTCTCCTCTTTTTCTTCTTCTCCTTCTTCTTTTTCTTCTTGTACTTAATATCATTTCTATCATCAGTTTAATGTTGTTATTATTATCTTTAATAAGTAGTTCTTTTAATTTTCTTATCTGTCTGTAAATATTACTATTTTAATTTATTAATTGTATACATGTCTGTAAGGGACCCCACTGGAAATAAGCTCTCGAGCTTTCGTGGGTTATCCTGTTCAAGCTGACTTATTTTTGATCTGTTATTATTGTATATTGTTGTATGTTGGAAGCTTGTCGAATAAAAATCAATCAATCAATGCCTGGTCACGTGTACGCTCGCAACCAATCACTTGATAAGGATCCACTTCATCATCTTTATAAATGCCAAAAAGAAAGGGAATAACCTTATTTTAAGCTTCATATTGATTGTCATAAAAGTAATCTTGTATCAAGATGAGGGTAGGCTGTATGCTAACCACCGGGAAATGTCACAGTATATCCCTTGGCCCAACCCTTGGAGTCTTGGACAATAACCTTATAGTACTCTTGAGATTGACATGGCATTCGATACGACCATGATACTCGTATCAAATGACTTTGTTGAAGGAAATGATGAAGGAAGTACTTGCTGATAAATCATTTCAAAAGTATATTGTATTGAAGAGAAGGTTGTGTTACACTGGTTGCAGTAAAGGTGAAGATTAATTTGTTAGCTTTCCAATACATTTATCTTTTTTTCTATCTAAAAGAATATCATATTTGGAATGTTACTCAAAAAGGATGTTCAGCAAAAATACAAATGTTGATGCCACGATGTGTGTAGTCCCGTATGCCATATATTAAGCGCGGCTCTTTCCTCCATCTGATTTTCTGCAAGGTTGCACTATCCCGTCCCGTATTTCTTACTCTATAGGGGTGTACCTGTGTTCAACTGGGCCCTCTTCACAAGTATGTGGTGTATGTCTGCGTCAGCGATTGGCGTAGCCTTTATTGACGCGCTTTTTGAGAGCGATATCGTATACAAAGTGAATGCAACTTGAAGAGTACCAACCTTACTTTGAATCATTGGATTATGTACCAATTTCATTTCAAATTGATAAGTGTAATGGCTCATCAAATTAGGTTTGCGTGCTGGGAGTCATTTAATATGCAATACACAACTTGTTCTTCAACGGTACGTCAGGCTAGAAATGACCACCATCCATGAGTATACTGTTCGTATTCCCTACGCTTTGTGTTAATGTGAGAATGATATTGTATGAAATGTGAGCGCAAAGTGAACAGTACAAACAATACACTGGCGCTTGCGCTAATTGCTTCATAAAGCTGATTAGCGCAGGTAATGACGTAAAAGGAATTGTGCATCGTACGCAAGAGACAAAATTTATCATATCAGGGTTATATCTTGTTTCATGTGTTATGCCCGTTTTAGGTGATGCGTCATTTGCCTGATTTAGGACTGCGTCAGTGCCTGACGCGATCTTTGACGCATCATAAGAATGTATAGTTAACAGTGCAAACAGGGTGCCGAATTACTGGTTTTCGTACTTATTTGAGGTCGTAGATTGATTAATCTAGGTAATGACGCAATCGAATTAACGCATCATCATGTTCGTCATATTCTAGGTCTGTATCCCGAGAGTCATGGTGCAGTACACAACCTGTTCTTCAACGCTACGTCAGGCGAGAAGTCACCGTCTTTCATGGCGACCATGAACTACACGGAGTGGTTTGACGCAGGCGCAGAGCCGATTTGGGTGACCACTATCCTGCAAGGTGGCAAGGCCGGTACCATTCTGTACACGGGGAGTAATGTCCCAATCAAAGGAGTGCAGCCGACAAAAAATATACCAATTAATCTATCAGGATCATGGTGAGTATCTAGCTTCTTCTCCTTCCTTTTCTTCTTCTTCTTCTCCTCCTCATCCTTCTTCTTCTTCTTCTTCTTCTTCTTCTTCTTCTTCTTCTTCGTGTTGTTGTTGTTGTTGATGATGTTCTTGTTTTGTTGTTCTTGTTGTTGTTCTTCTTTTTGTTCTTCCTCTCGTGCTTGTTGTTGTTGTTCTTCTCCTTCTGCTGTTCTAATGCTCATAAGACAAGGTGCGTCTTTTGCTGACGTTGTGCAGCAGTCTTTGACGCACAGCTACGCCAATAATTAATCGCGTTTGCTGACGTTGGGCAGCAGTCTAGGACGCAGTCATACGTCAGTAAAACTAGGGACTTTTCGATGTGCACGTCGACATAGTGGACTGATACGTGTGACGTCTGCATTAAAAGGACGTCATACGTATCAGTCCACTATGTCGACGTGCAAATCGAAAAGTCCCTAATGCCTCGTGTGCAACGGTTTCCCTTCCCTGATCAAAACTAGTCTAGGGACATCCCTACTATCATAATCTGCTTATCGCCTTCTTTCTTTTCCGATGTCGTACAGCTTTGGTTTACCGATGGGGGAGCGCATCGATACGGCGTTGTCATGGATGACGGACGAAGATTTCGACATCGTGGTCATCTACTTCAACCTGCCCGACTTCAACCTCCACAGCTACGGTACCGAGGACCAGCGCACCTTCGATACCCTGCACGAGGTCGACGAGGCCATCGGCTACCTCTTCGATCGCATTGACGAAGAAGGCCTGACCGACATCGTCAACGTCATCATCGCCAGCGACCACGGGCACATCAATTCGGAGGTCGGGAAACATGTCCTGCTGTACGACTATATCAACAGTTCGGATGTCGAGTTCATTGTCGCTGACTATGGTCCATGCTTTCAGCTCAATCCGGTCGATGGAAAGCAAGATGAGGTAAATTACAAAAGTAAATACAATTAGAGAAGAAAATCGAGCAAAAAAACAAACAAAAAGACAGACAAACAAACGAACGAACTAACAAACAAAGCTCACAAAGTACTTCATATGCAGGCTCCTTAGTCAATAAAAATTAATGTTTACTTCATGAATGGTCCTTAGAAAATGTAACAGCGCCATCATCTGAACTTGTGAACATTTATTATGAATATAATCGTGAATTCGACAAAGAGGCATAAGAAATATTCTCTTCCTTCCCTTCCCTTTTTCTCTATTTTCCAACTCTCCCTGACCCTAATCATCTCTTTCTCTTTTTCTTTCTCTTTCTCTTTCTCTCTCTCTCTCTCTCTGTCTCTCTCTGCCTCTCTATATCTCTCCCTGTTTCTCTGTCTTTCTGTCTCTGTCTGTCTCTCGTTCTGTCTCTCCACTCTCGGTATATCCATCTCTTATCCTCCCCATATTCCTACACATTCGCCCTCCACCCCTCCCTCTGTCTTAAAATAAATTTATCTTCCTCCCTTCTCGATCCACATGTCTTTCTTTCTCCTTTTCACACCCTCGCTCATTACCCTTCTCTCTCTCTCTTCATCTCCCTTCTTCCTTCTCCCCTCCCCTTATCTCTGCCTCTCTCTGTCTCTCCGTCTCTGTCTAAATCTGTTTGTCTCTCTCTATCTCTCTATGTCTCTCTCTCTCTATCTGTCTCTGTCTCTTTCTCTGTCTCTCTGTCTCTATCTCTCTCTCTCTCTCTCTCTCTCTCCCTCTCTCTCTGTCTCTCTCTCATCCATCCACCAGGTTTACACCACTCTGAAGAGCGCCCACCCAGCACTCACGGTGTACATGAAAGAGGAGCTACCTGAGAGGTATCACTATGGCAACAACGAACGTGTTCTCGATATCTTCGGGTGCGTTGATCCGGGCTGGCATCTTCATACGGTAAATTCCATGACAATTGTTGGGGGAAACCATCCAGTTATAAAAGAGAAGGTTGAGTTTTATAGTAAAGAAGAACAAATGGAATATTTATGAGCTTTTTCATCGTTTGTTTTTAAAATATCAAAGTAGAAATGTTCTTTGAAGAGGATTGCCCTTAAAATGCCGCCCATACATTCGAAATAAATGATGCGAAATATGAACTAAATGTTGATCTAAATTCTAAAAGTAGTCCCAGGCCCATATACCCACGTCTGCGTGCAGTACATGGTATTTTCAGCAAGACTTAGTCAATTTCTTGTCGGTTTTAATTTCGTTTAGTTCATTATAAAACCTCACAATATACACAAATACGTATGTCATACATCATGCAACCTTTCCAACTTGCAGTATTTATTCAAACAATCCTTGTATTAAAATGATGACTTGCTAAGTCGTCCTTTCTCCTCAGATATTGTTCAAGCTAACTATAATTTTTTCACAACTGATTATTTTTGTTTATCTCTGAATTCTTTTCGATCGCAATGAACCTCATTTCATTGATTATTTATCGAGAAAAATGTCTTCTTTTTTGTCCTTCTTCATTTTCATCTCTTTTAGACAATCCAAGGCAACGATACATTCCTTATCTCCGACCATGGCTACGATAACAAATGGATGGTGATGAAATCATCTTTCTACGCCCAGGGTCCGCACTTCAAGAAGAACTACCGCGCCACACCTTTCGAATCGGTACGAATTACTGACTCAGCAATGCCCTTTGCACGTTAGGCGTCTCTTTAATAATAGGGACTTTTAGATTTGCACGTCGACAAAGTGGACTGCTACGTGTGACGTCCTTTTAAGGCATACGACGTGCAAATCTAAAAGTCCCTATTGACGTAGGACTGGGTCAGTGACTTGCGCATGCGCGGTATTCGACGCGTCATTAGTTTGACAGTGACATCGTATTCAAAATGTGAATACAAAATGGACAGTACTGGCGTATGCACTAATAACCTTCATATCGATGTTCCATTTTGGCGTAGGGAAGAACGCAATCGCTATGCGATAAACTTGTAAGACATTTTTCTGAAGTCTAAGAAAAATGTCTTAGAATTTTATTGAACATTGGCCCACAGTTTTATTCACAAACAGTACATGATTCTAAGTAGGACATTTACCCGTTTAGCAAAGATTATCATCCCAGACAATTACCAGCTCACTAAACCACCACAAGGCAACTAGGACCCCGTTTACAGTGAGAAAAATCCGTATAGCTCTTTATCGCAGACGTTCTGCTCTGGGTTGATTTTTCTCTCGTTAGTGTTGTCAATGGTTTTACCTGATCAAAGTAGGCCTTTTAAAGCATATCTGCACTAGTTAGGCCATGAGGGATTAGACCTCCCCGCATGGTCACTGACATGTGGTTATCTTATCAAATCAGCTTTCAATTAACATAATAAAAGGGGGACCATGGGGGACCAACGGTCACCGATTAGGCATTGTTTGCTATATAGAGGGCACAAGTAGCTATACGTAGTGCAGTGGTGATTTAAGGTAGTATCTTCTACCATGCACACCATAATAATGTTGTTCATTTTTCTCAATATTTCATACTTGCAGGTCGACATCTACTCGATGATATGCGAGATCCTTTCGCTCAACCCAGCTCCAAACAACGGATCGCGTGAGCGCTACGGGGCCATATTTGCTACAGGAGCAGCGAACCGGTCGGTTTCCGCTACTGTGCCTATCTGTGTGCTTCTTCTCTTCATAACTTCAATGTCATTATTCATGTAAAGCTTATTGGGTCGAAACGGCTTTTTCGCAATAATGCTTTTGGAATATTTTTTCCGCTGATATATTTGTATGGTCATGAAAGGGTACGTTTTAAAATGTTTTGACAACACTTGTTCATATATTCAAGCACAAAGAGATTACCATCGGCCTTCACGCTGCCTTGTTTAGAATCCCTCGAAAGTTTTTGAAAAAGGTGTTTTTTAAGTGGTTTATCTATTTAGATTTTATTGTGTACAGTTAGGGAGATGGGGAGTATTCTCGCCAGCATATAACAGTCATGTAATTAGTAAAACGTATCTTCAGGATTTTCGATAGATAAGTGAAATATTTGATATAACTGTTCAATCTCGAAAGTTTTTTAAAAGGTGTTTTTAAAGTTGTTTCTCTATTTTGATTTTTTTTGTGTACAGTTAGGGAGATGGGGAGTATTCTCGCCAGCATATAACAGTCATGTAAATAGTAAAACGTATCTTCAGGACTTTCGATATATATGTGAAATATTTGACATAACTGTTCAATCTCGAAAGTTTTTTAAAAGGTGTTTTTTAAGTGGGTCAACTTTTTTGATTTTTGTGTACAGTTAGGGAGATGGGGAGTATTCTCGCCAGCAAAGAACAGTGATGTAAATAGTAAAAAGTATCTTTAGGACTGTTGATAAATATGTGAAATATACTCATGAAATATCTGTTAAAGCTGATGCTTCAACTGGAAAATATTTATCTTTCTTTTTAATCTTCAAATCGGTTTGCTTTTTATGTATGAATGCATTCATGGTGTGACTCAGGTTAATGTTCTTATTATGTATTGTCTGCTGATCGAGAGCTGGAACGGTGTTGACTCATTCTTGTTCAAATTTAAGTTAAAGGGGACATCCACCCTGACATAAAGTTGGTTTAATTGTAGCAGAAATTTAGAGAAACAAGTTAGTGAAAGTTTGAGCTAAATCTGAATTAAAAAAAGGAAAGTTATGAAATTGTGAAACACAAATTGGCAAAACTGTGACGTAGCGTGCGAGCTCCTTTCCAATCTGCTCCGTACAGTCAAATCTTAAACTTTCATTTTCGTAGTTATTGATATGACACAAAGTAGCCAATTAGTGTTTGGTGGATTGCACCTTTAAAAATGCATAACTGTCTTTAATATTTGTAATCGTTTTTTGCTGATGAACAGCATTTGTATAGCGCCATTTATCTGCAAAAGCATTCAAAGGCGCCTGGCTCCCTCAATATGTCACATATTATTCGCAATGTTGCCGGAAAAGATAGGTTTTGAGTTCAGATTTAAATGTATCAATGTTGTTACAATTTCGAAGTTGGACAGGTAGAGAGTTCCAAAGATGCGGAGCAGATGAAGAGAAGGCTCTATCCCCGTATGTTTTTAGACGGGTACTGGGCACTTGAAGAACGAGTCCCGCACAGCGTAGTCCTGGTCGTAGCTGACGTACACTGATGAGAGCAGATACATAGCCAGGGGACAAGTTATGTAGAGCCTTATATGCAAGCAGCAAGATCTTATACTGCACTCTGCAGTGCACTGGCAGCCAATGAAGCTCATGGAGTGTAGGCGAGATGTGGTCAAACTTCCTGATTCCCATCAGAAGGCGAGCAGCAGCATTCTGGACCGCCTGGAGACGTTTGATGGCTGATGATGGTAAGCCGACAAGGAGAGAGTTGCAGAAATCCAGCCTTGAGGTTATTAGAGCATGGATGAGGTTTTCCGCGGCACTTCTGGTGAGACAGTGTCTGATCTCTGCAATCCTGCGGAGATGGTAGAATGCAGACTGACAGACACGCGAAATGTGATCCTTCATGCTCATAGTTCTGTCGAAGCCTACTCCAAGATTTCTAGCCTTGTTGTTGGGAGATACAGCTTCCTCACCGACTAGAATAGGAGTACCAGTGATCTTATTTCCCATGAGTGGTGAAGACAAAAGGAGATACTCGGTTTTCTTTTCATTTAGCTTCAAGAAGTTGCGTCTCATCCAACATCGAATCTCTTCGATGGCAGCACTGATGGCTGCAGCTGCACGTTCCTCAGCGCCTCCAACTTTTGGATCAAAAGTTAGGTAGAGCTGGGTGTCGTCTGCATAGAAATGTGCGCTAAGACCATGTCGCTGTATGATAGAGCCAAGAGGGGTGATGTAGAGTGTGAAGAGCAAGGGACCGAGGACAGAGCCTTGCGGAACTCCGTAGCTAAGGGTGGTCTCAGGTGATAGATTGCCATTGATGACCACAGCTTGTCTTCTGTCGTTGAGGTAAGACTCAAACCATTGGAGTGCAGTTGCTTCAATTCCAAAATATT
The DNA here is from genome assembly GCA_035222895.1 of Strongylocentrotus droebachiensis. Taxonomy (NCBI): domain Eukaryota; kingdom Metazoa; phylum Echinodermata; class Echinoidea; order Camarodonta; family Strongylocentrotidae; genus Strongylocentrotus; species Strongylocentrotus droebachiensis. The sequence continues at coordinate 88,983 of JAVYIG010001644.1, forward strand.
CTCTAAGTCTCTCAAGCAGAACAGCATGATCGATGGTATCAAATGCAGCTGACAGGTCAAGCAGAACTAGGGCAGCTGCTTTTCTGCAATCAATTGATGTTAGGATGTCATCCGAGACCTTCAGTAGTGCCGTCTCCACACTGTGATTCTTTCTGTATGCAGACTGTAGGCACTCATGTAGATCATTGCCCTGCAGATAAGCTGTCAGACGACTTGCGACAATTTTCTCAGTCACTTTGGCCAGAAAAGGCAAATTTGATACTGGGCGATAGTTAGCCAGATCGTTGTGATCAAGTGAAGATTTCTTCAATACTAGGGTAACATATGCCAGTTTCAGACAGTCTGGGAAGACTCCATCACGCAGTGACGCATTAATCAGACACGAAATATGCAGAGCTAGGAGGTCACCGTGTTGTTTAACAAGAACTGTAGGCACCGGGTCAAGCGAACATGTCTTTGCAGAGGTCTTGTGAATTATCCGCTTGACTTCCTCTGGACATGTAGGATGTATCAATGTCAGATGGGCATCACAATCACGTGAAGGCTGTCCGTTTGGGAGGACCTGAGTTGCTGGCATACACTCCCGGATTTTCTCAATCTTTCCGACAAAGAAGCGAGAGAAATCAACAGCAAGGTCATCATCAGTTAAATGCTGAGGCATTTTCTTTGACGCTGAGGTTTTCTGATGAAGAAGTTGGCTGATTATACCGTACAAGGCCTTCTGATCACTGCCACACTCCATAATGAGGTCGTTCCAAAACTCTGACTTCGCCACTTTAAACAACTCTTTGGTGAGGTTTCTTTGATCCTTGACGTCGCTTTCGCTTAGCGTCTGCTATTTCCTGGTTATACCATGGAATGGCTGGATGATCAATGATGACACAGGATCGCTGTGGAGCATGTCTGTCAAGGAGTTCTCCCATAACCACGTTGTACTTATGTAGTAATGTTTCAGCTGTTAGTGATGCATCAGATGATGATAGCTCGGACTTCTCTATGTCTGAGCTGAACGTGGTGGAATCAATTGCCTTTATCTTGCGAAACTGGATTACCCTCTTGACTGCCTTTGGCTTCCTCAAATGCAGCTTACAGTGAATAGCTGAGTGGTCGGACAAAGATTCGCCTATCTCTACAGTCTCCAAGCATTCTTCACCAACCCGTCCAATAACTAGATCCAATGTATGGCCAGATTCATGGGTAGGCCCAACCACATGCTGCTGAAGGTTATGATCATGCAGTAAAGACATAAGCCGGCTTGTCTCATTAGAATTCTCATTCTCCCAGTGGACATTAAAGTCTCCAAGTATGAGTAATTTACCAGTGAAGAGAACATACTTATCCAGAAGGGAAGAAAACTCTTGGATGAAGTCACTGAAGCTTGACCTATTTTTTGACGAAGGCGGAGGGCGATAAACAATCGCTAATTTTAAAGTAGCATTGTCATAACTCAGGTCGCATTCCGTTATCTCAAAGGATCTGGGTTTGTCATGACCAAAACCCTGGGCCTTCACATGGAGGCTGGACTTATGAAGTAGAGCAACCGCCACCCCTGCGATGTTCTCTGGGAACACTGATGAGACTGAAACCCGCAGGTGTGATATTTCCGGCAGCTACACTGTCATTTTCCTTAAGCCAAGTCTCTGTCAATGCTAGCAAATCTAAATCATGATCTTTCAGATGGTCAATGATAAGGTCAGATTTATTACGTGAAGACTGGCAGTTTATCAATCCTACCTTTAGTTGCCCATTAGTACGTCCTTCTTGCTGTTGATTGATATTCTGATGATTCCTCTTACCACCTCGGATTCCTCTGTGACCAGACCTGGGTCTCCTGATGTCTAAGTCGACCAGTCTGTTGTAGTCAGAGGCAGGGAGTCTCCTCTGATCATATGTCATGTGTATCCTTATGCAATAGAGCTCAGTGCATGTATACTGCAGCATAGTCAATTGTATGATGAGAGGTATTGAAAGTCAATTCAAAAGCCAAGGGCATTCCAACTAGATGGCACAGTAGGAATGACAAAAGAGCACAACAAAGCTCCATTCATCCACTTGTGCATCACTGAACATGAATGGTGACAGGCAGGGAAAGTGAACTCTCAAATTTCCAACTTCAATTTAAACATATGGGACACACAGTGTAAAATCCAGACATCCAGCTGAAAAAAGGATGGACAATCTCGGACAAATGTGATGAAGAAGAACCGCCAACATAGCATCAAAAAGTATCCTTAAGGTATCCAGTAGAAGGTGTTAACCAGCAGACACCAATATTTCCAGCAAAAATGCGAAAAAACATGAAATCTTGGAGGAGCCAAAACTGGGTCGCCTTGCAGGGCGCACACACTGACCAAAAAGTTTTTTGCTCAAACTTTTACCGACCTGTCTCTCTCATGTTTCCGCTTCTATTAAAAGCAACTTGATATCAGGGTGGACTTCCACTTTAATACCCTTTTGGCTGTCAGCATACAATAATTATGTTTATGCCTATGTTTATATTGTATATAACACCAATGGGAAACGAAATTCTGTTTAACTATAAAATTGAAATTTTGAATCTTGAATGTTATCTTTGTATGTAACAATAATGGGAAACAAAATTCTGTATTATTATATATTGACCATAGAAACTGAAATCTAGGAATCTTGAATCTTGTCTCCAACTCCAAACTTCCCTCCCCCTCCATAAAACCAACTTTTATCCAGAAAGACCGCGTACAATATCTGAATGCATATCTAAATGATTTATTTTTAGATGTGTGATCATGATGATATTCATTACATGCGGTTCCTTTTTCACGTAGTTTAATACAAATTTGAATAGATACATTGCTGTATACACTACATATTTGTTGTTGTTCTTGTTTTGTTTTTTGCGTTTTCCATCGTCGGTCGATGATTTACGCCAGGCAATTACACTGTTTATTTTTTTCCATCGATTAAAGCATGGTTGAAAATAGTAAATTACGTAAAAGTGCCGTTACCTCGTTACCCAGCTCAAGGGCACAGTGGGAGAAAGTTTTGACAGACAATGTAGTACGTGCTTGTCTGGTCTAACATCCTTTTTCTTCTAAAAATATCCATCGAGGTGCTAGGTTTCGAGCTTTCCTGCCCCATAAATGCGACCCTTCACACATAATTATTTTAACCTCTGATTTATATAAAGAGACTTGTTTCGATGGATGCTAGGCGATATATTATCAATTACTACTCTTTATATGAATTATAGATTAAATCATACTCTTTTCATCCCAAAATATGCCGTTAACGAGCTTTACATGTTGCAATAATAGTGATACTGATAATAATAATGGTAATAATAATATCAATTATGATGATAACGATGATTATAATGGTGATGATGATGATGATGATAAAAATAATATTAATAATAATAATTATAATAATAATAATGATGATTATAATTATAATAATGATAACAATGATAATAATAACAATAATAAGAATAGTGATCATAATAATAATAATAATAATAACAATAATAATACTAATAATAATAATAATACAAATAATAAACCATACTTATATAGCGGATATCTGAAATAGTTATCTCCCGATTAAAAATAAAATGGCCAGGGTCTAAGATGGATAAATGGAAAGAGAGAGACAGACAGAGAGAGTGGGAGGGAAAGAGAGAGAGAGAGGAAGAGAGAGAGAGAGAGGGAGAGAGAGAGAGAGAGATGGGGAGAGAGAAAGGGGGAGAGAGAAAGGGGGAGAGAGAGAGGGGAGAGAAAGAGAGATAGAGAGAGACATAAACAGAGAGGGAGGGGATAGAGAGAGTGTGGGAGAGAGAGAGAGAGACATAAACAGAGAGGGGGAGGGATAGAGAGAGTGTGGGAGAGAGAGAGAGACAGGCAGACAGACAGACAGACGGAGAGGGAAGAGAGATAGAGAGACAGACAGACAGAGATGGAGGGAAGAGAGAGGGAGAGAGAGAAGAAAAAATAGTGAGAAAAGGGGGAACTTGAAGGGAAAGAGCAAGAGGCAATTGGTGTTCTTTTTTTAAAGACGACGGGATGATAGGAGAATAGTGTGAGATAGAGAAAAGACACTTGAGACACACACAAAAAAGAAAATGAGCAAGTAAATAGAAAAGACAGATATGAATACATAGATGAGGAATAAGAGAGAGAGAGAGAGAGAGAGAGAGAAATAGAGAAGGAGAGAACATGATCTGGAAGAGAGATTGAAAAAATGTATTCATAGAGAGAGAGAAATAATCATTTTGTTATAACTGGATGCTGAATTATTAAAAAAGTTAAATATGACAGGTTCTTCTCAGGTAAAATGTAGACAAAATTACAGTTTCTTCACTTTATATAGTTTACCACGGAATTCGGATTAAGCTTCGGATACTACAAACGTTTCCTCTTGCCAAAATCAGACGACTTCAATTAATTCCTCGACATAAATTAATACATCTGTCACTGTTCGGTACCAATCAGGCCTTGACCAACTAAAAATACTTGTATTCTAAAAATGGATGGACAGTTTGGATATTAATAGCCCTCCAAAACCACTAGTTACTGGCAATAAAATTAGCTTACACTCAATTATTTTCTCTATTATTTATCCGCTGGGATGTCAGCGGAGTTCCCATGTATATTTCTAAGTGATTTTCTTTTACCAAGGCTCGTTTGAAGAATGAAATTGTAAGTTTTACGATTTCCCTTTTTAAGGGGAATAATTCAATTTTTGCCAGCACATGCTTTCAAATAATAAAGCATTGTTTTAAGCACGATATTTTAATTTTTGATTTATTTTTTTTTCTTTAGTGTTAAAACATTTTAGTTTTTGTTTGCACTTTTTGCACTTTATGGACAATAAAAATGAAAGCCAATTGATTATATGCAACATTCTAGGGTGTACTAGAAGTATAACTCATATTATTTCTAAGCCTTTGCTACATATTCTTCTCCGACGTAAAGACATGCAAATCACAGTTAAACAAAACATTTTGTAAAAAGGAAGTAGAGGACTTTTAAAAATACTTATTTGTAATACTTTTTTGTCCGCGCTTGTAGAATTAAAATTGGGAGGACAATTCCCTTTGCTTTATCAAAAGCTTATTGCACAATATTTCTTAACTTACTTACCGGTGACTTTGGTTCGACATCCCCCTCCCGCCTATCCCCCCCCCCCCCCCCCCCCCATCATCAATAATATTCTAGCAGCGCCCCTGTCTACATGGACATCTGGGCATGAGATGAACAAATGGAAAATAAATTGAGATACAGAAAATTATTAGAAATGACAGCGCCAGAAAGGAAAAGGCTGCATGGTAAAATTAACGAGATACATTAATGACATGATGAGTCCATCCCGGTTAAAATTAGCAACAAGTATTATTCTTAGAATCATATATCATAGGGATATATTGGTATTGTGGTCAGTGGAGTTGAATTTTTTTTGTTATATACCCCATGCCACACTGTAAAAAAGAATTTGTTCATTGGTAATTTTTACGTATTTTTTCCATGTAGAATTTACTTGAAAACATTAGTTTTGCCACTTACGCACTAAATTTAAGTCTTGCTAACTCAAACTTATTTAAGTAAAATCAAATACATAAGAACTTTAAGTAATTTCAGCTTGTATTAATTTAGTAATTTTAACTCAAAATCAGAAATTATACGTATTACTCAAACAATTTATGTTGATTATTCTTATCTTTTTAAAGTAAGGACCGATGCAGTGCGTAATAGAAATATGTACATAATTTATGAATATTCATTAAGACCAAATTAAACTCTTTTTCAAATAAAACAATTTTTTTTTGTGGTTGAATGAAAATTTGAGGACTTTAAAACATTTACTAATTCATTTAACATGGCTAAGCAAAGACAAGACAATTTTTAATTGTTACCCAGTTCAAAACAAATCAAAACTTGATATTTCAGGAAATTGTCAACCAATTTCCTTTTAAGATGCTACGAATACGATCAAGTATATATAAAATTTGGAGCCTTTCAATATGTGTCGAATTGAAGCGTGTGTAATAGTTTGTGATGGTGGTAGATATATATATACGGTTAAATCTTAAATAGAAGTAGTGAATGATTAGTGGATGTTACTTGTTAGATTAGATGGGTACCAAATCGTGCAATATGTAATCCTATCATAGCTTTTTTTTAATTATCCAAAATGATTACAATACTAAAATTATTTACGTTAATGTAACTCGATTTAACTGAGTAAAAAAAAATATTCAGCAAAATAAGTAAATTCTACTTAAGATGCCGTAGGTAATATTTATTTAATAACAATAAGGCAATTCTTTTCCTCAATTTTATTGAGTTATTTCGACTATTATTTTTTTACAGTGCATCAGCAAAAGCTTTTGATTTAATTAAACTAATGTTCAGCAGTTGTCATCCGCTATCATTGTGGAATAAAAATGTCTAGACACTATGTGGCATGATTATGTTATAAATCTCTAGGACCATTTATTAAGTGTCTCGAGGTTTAATACATAATTATTTCAATTATAACAATGATTGGTAAATCAAGTATTAATGTTGATTAAGATAAAAGAATTATAAAAAAAAAAGTACTGGTAACAGAGACTGCACAATTTATTTGGCATCAGCAATGTTAATTTTTTTTTGTTCATCATTGTTTTTCTTTGTTTCAAGAACATTCATTTTGAAGGGACATTCCTACTCTACATGGGATTGTAAAAAAGAGAAAATTCTTACAAATCGTTAACTTTTGCCTATCCAATTTTTCTCATTAAGAAGTATCCCCCTCAACTCTCTCCCTTCTCCCTATCTCTCCCACTCTCTCTCTCTCTCTCTCTCTCTCTCTCTCTCTCTCTCCCTCTCTCCCCCTCTCTCTCTCTCTCTCTCTCTCTCTCTCTCACTAATAAGCATTTTAATCTAAAAGAACCCACGGAGTATCACTCGTATAATCATCAGGCGCGTAGCCACGGGGGGGGGGGGGGGGGCACGTGCCCCCCTAAAATGTCCACGATCGGTTGAACTTTTTTAGACCCCTTTTTTTTACCTCGATCGATTACATGTATGTGCCCCCCCCCCCCCCCCCAAAAAAAAAAAAAAAAAAACGTCGAACTCTGGCTACGCGCCTGATAATCATGATAATCATAACGGCTACCCCTGACCAGGGAGGTCTCTGTCACCTCCTTGGTCTGGCCAAGACATACGTCATCATACGTCACTTCGATAACCTGTTAACAACATCCTATCCCATGCCTGTTCTAGTTTTGACCGGAAGAAATTAATTACTCCAACAAGTTCGTCCCGATGACACTGTTCCATTTTATAACCTGTCATAACATAGAATTTACTTTTTGTGATATTTATGTAATTCAAATTAACATTCAACTCAACAAAATTATTATCATAACTTAATCAAAACATTAAAAATACTGACATGAAATTAATAGCAAATGACATTTGCAATATGACGTAGAAAATTAAACTTATTTGTAATCATACAATATCAAATGTAGCATTTTAGGATACAAGATATATGAGCATAATATTATCATAACTAAGGTGGAATTTTAAAAGAAATTCGGAAATCTATTAAAAGCAGAACTCGTATGTGTTTTGATTACTCAAAAGAGAAAGATAAAAAAAAAGGGGGTTTGCAGAATTAATCAAGGCCTATCTGCACTAGTTTGGCCGATCAGCTCTTAATTAACATAACAAAAAGGGGACCATGGGGTCCAATGGTCACCGATAAGGCATGTTTGCTATATAGAGGGCACAAGTAGCTATATACATTTCGGGATTAAGTGAAAAAGAAAAAGCGTTTTAGATCTTTGAAAATAGAAAATGTCGAAGATAATGTTCAATTTAAAAATGAGAAGGAAATAATTAAGCAGATTTCATTTGATTAATTATTTTACTTGAATCGAAACTCAATTGAATTCTAGGTATATTTTATTAACTACAAGTACTTCAAGTTTGCCTTGGACGTTAGGCTCTAAGAGATGTTGAAAAACATATTGTCTCTCTTTTCCGTATTCACTCCTTTTCCTATTTTATTTCTTCTTCTTTCTTCTTCTTCTTTTTCTTCTTTCTTCTTCTTCTTCTTTCTTCTTCTTCTTCATTTTCTTCGTCGTCGTCTTCTCTTTATTTCTTCTTCGTCTTCTTCTTTTTCTGTTTCTTCTTCTTTCTTTCTTCTTCATCTTCTTCGTCATCGTCTTTTCTTTATTTATTTTTTTTCTTCTTCTTCTTCTTCTTTTTCTGTTTCTTCTTCTTTCTTTCTTCTTCATCTTCTTCGTCATCGTCTTCTCTTTATTTCTTCTTCGTCTTCTTTTTTTTCTGTTTCTTCTTCTTTCTTTCTTCTTCATCTTCTTCGTCATCGTCTTTTCTTTATTTATTTTTTTTCTTCTTCTTCTTCTTCTTCTTCTTCTTCTTCTTCTTCTTCTTCTTCTTCTTCTTCTTCTTCTTCTTGTTTTTCTCCTTTCTCTTCTTCTTCTTCGTATTGTTGTTGTTGTTGTTGTTGTTCTTCTTCTTCTTGTTCTTCTCCTTCTTGTTCTTCTTGTTCTTGTTCTTGTTCTTGTTCTTCTTCTTCTTCATTTCCCCTTAACTCCCTCCTCCGTTTAATTTTCTCTTTTCCCCTGTCTCTAACCTTTTGTATATCTGCTCTGTTCTTCGATTTTTCTGCAATCAGTAAACATTTCAACCAGAAGCGGTTCTAGAGAGGGGGCTTGCATATAAATAAATTTCAGAGAGGTATGTAGAAATGAATGCAAGAACCCATTTATAGCTACCTGAAAACCCCAAAAGACCCCCCCCCCCTTTTTTTTTTTAAAGCCAACCCCAAAATATTCCGCGCCTGTCTTCATCTTCCGAAACCTAATTTAACATAAGTGTCATGTTCGATTTGACATACGTCTCAATAACTCGGCACTGTCACTCATAAAATCATAACTTATCTAAATGTTCATGCACCCTGCCCAGCCTAATACATCTTGCTTGCCAGTCTTGCGCTTCTTAAGACTTAAAGGGAAGGTTGATTTCTGGGGAGAGATGACAAATAATTTGGTGAGCTTTATCATAGTTATAACGCAAGTGTGGAAGAACATGAGAGAAAAAATATTCCTTGAAAAGCATGGCTCTTCAAATGCCTTCACATTAAGATATGAGAAGTAACAGCTTGAAAATGAGGCCCGATTTCTATGCCACATGTTGGTGTAGTCCCATATACATCTTTATGTGTACAGTGTTTGTTACTTTACCAAGGCTGTGCCAAATTTCTTATCATTTTGATGACTCCAGAACCTTGCAGTACAAACCAATACTAAATTATCAACTTTTTCTTAACTATTCCACACCGTTTCTTTCACAATACAATCGCATGACAGAACTCAACTTTATCTTTAAGTTGAGGAGATAAAGTAATATGTTTAAACTTCACAACGTTCTTCCTCTCTTTTCATGAACCATCAGACGAAAAACTCCGACTGAATACCCGGGTAATCTCTAGGGAGGATGAGCTCTAAATCTCAGTTCCCTCAAATGTTGCCAAAATTGAACCTTTCGGGAACTATTTTTGAAGTTTTGTAGGATCCACTCATGAGAAAAGAAATGTTCATATCTTAAAATGACACATCGCTCGGGCGTAGGCTTCGAATATCTAAGAAAAAAGTATTTTCTCACATGGTGAAAAAGTTTTAGTTAAAGCAGATGAATTCAAAACTTTGGCAGTACATATTAAAGGGATTGGGTATCTTTGTCACATATTCTGAAACAAATATTCTGAAACAAAATCCTGGATTTAGCTCATGCTGCAATGATAATGTTAAACCTTTATGTCAGTCAGGACCCCTATGACGTTTACAAGCCGATCGCCTGTCTGATTATCAAGATATTTATGATTGGAAATTGACATTTCCTTTTTCGTTTTCCTAACGGTTTTTAAAACACTACAGTCTATTGGGGGGGGGCGGGGGATGAGTATGGTAAATCCGGTCACTTAAAGATTTCTACTTTTTGAGGCACTTCGTGATCGTTTTGAAGCGCAATTTTTTAGGGCTTCAATATTACACCTTATCACAGACACTGATAACACATTGGGCCATGCATCTCAGATTTAACATTGTTAAACGATGCATTTAATGCTCTCTCTATAACTGGACGGGGATATCGGGTGTCCTCTCTCTTTAAAAAATGAGATACCTATTCAATGTCGGTGACATGATATTATTTGAATAGACCGATAGAAACTAAATGTCAGAAACTTAATCAATAAACTGCAATACCTTGATCTTCGAGAAATATGTAATTATTATTGCTCGTATGAGAATGTGTATGTACTTTACACGTATGTGATATCTGCGGCGTAGTTTGTCCATGATAACATAATTGTGTTATGTAATATTGAAATACGGCCTACCGACGGGTTTTGTCTCACGTGACTGACAAAGTTTAACAGTTCTTAATTAGAATTACGAGCTGCTAACGGGTTTATTAGCCTACTAACTAACGAAGTATAAACTAATTTTCAATTTATAAATAGTGTGTTGCCTATCACGTCTATATGAAAATCGAGAGTGCATATTACACAAACAAGACATCATCCACAGTTGTGTTATGTAATATTGAAATACGGCCTACCGACGGGTTTTGTCTCACGTGACTGACAAAGTTTAACAGTTCTTAATTAGAATTACGATCTGTTAACAGGTTTATTAGCCTATAACACCTTACTAATGATGTAACTAATTTTCAATTTATAAATAGTGTGTTGCCTATTATGTCTATTTGAAAATCGAGAAAGTATATTACACAAAGTGAGACTTCATCCAAAGTCGAAGAAACGTCAGAATGATTGCATTGTGTTTGGAATACTGGGTTTTAATGGCACCAGTAGAACCGTTTATTTTGTAAGGCCTGTCAACTGGAATAGATAATTCCGAGTATGTATTCACCAACTTGAAATGATATTTATGATGTCATTCTGGTAGATATTAATTATGTATTTACATGTATCTATCTATATATATATTCAGTTGGTGTCGTCTTTATTCGCGTCAATGGGTTTCTAATCTTATGAGCTGCATGATCATAAGAGAAACAAAAATATGAGAATGACAACAAAATATGCTTCAAATTAAGTCATGAAATTAAGTGGATAGGATAAAGGATACAAATATGAGTGTAGGCAGGTAGGCGTGTTAGAAAGAAGGAGAGGGAGATAGAGAAAAAACATGATTGAGTGAAAGAGGCACAATGAAAAGAAGATACACACTAAGAAATAGGGGTACATTTGGGGTGCAGATTACGCGTAGTTGGCCGAGGGTACTAATCTGCTCCATATAGGGCGCACTCAGTGTATTCAACGTAAAATGTGCACCCTGAGGGGTGCAAGAATTTGGAGGGTGCAGAATGTGCACCCCACTAGTCTTTATCAAAGCATTATGAAATTATACTGTAGTTTGAAGATTGATCTGTTCTCAAGTCTGTGTATATATTTCAAGAACAACATAACACAACAATAAACAATTATACCCTTTTTTATGCATCGTTATTATTATTCCATAAAAAATCATGGACTATAAGTTTTATGAAACAAGTTTAAGTCAGTCGATCTTTTGCAGAGACTTTTAATTCCGTTCAACTGCCGAGTTTAATAAGCGAGTTCGTTGTTAGATTCTGCGCATGCGCGAAAAATCCTCCGTGACCTGTCCGCTGGATCAATTGGGATAAATATTGGTCGGTGCTGTGCTTACACACAACAGTGAATGGGGAACGTTAGCATTTATCACGTTCTAGATACGATTTGTTTACATCATGACATCATTCCTTTTCCACAAATCATCTTGAGCAGGTAACTGGATATATTTTCCTTCTTTTCCTTTTGTTTTGTACGTGGTCAACAAATGATTTAGTATTTTTCTTCTTTGCAATCGGCAGTTGCCTCCACAGAGGCGAAAGTATGCCGTGTCCCGACTGTTGCCCCATACAGTATATATTGTGTTAGCCGTCTGCTTCGCATGGCAATCGTTAACAAAGTTCGTGATTCTGACTTTAAAATTTAATAACCGGTGTTAAGAATAACTCTCATGAAGGCTCTTCCCTGCTAGTTCAGCCTATATATCACTAAAAATAATTATGGCCTACATGATCTAAACTTACCTGCTTACGCATATTTTATTTGTTATTTTGCCTGATCATGTTGATTGAACTGAAGTGAAGAAAAAGAGTGACTAAATTCAGACTAGATCTAGATCTCTAGTCTATGTAATCGAAACAAAAGACACTGAGACCGATTTGAATTTAAAAAATGTATACAAACCGTATAACGAGGACTGGATTTCTAGTTATGCCTATCCATTGACTAAAACAAGTAGTTTCACTTCACTTCTTGTTAAAATTCTTTCAATCAATGACAATGAATGCTGCCACTGTGCCAGCTGTAAATTCACCTTCATTGTCCTGCTTGCCCAGTGACATCATAAGCAGTGCTGATGTCATCTTGTCAATGCCAATGGGCTGTTTATTCCATTACAGCTAGCATGTGTTATAGGGAACAAGGCAGATTTATTTGGTAAATTTGTATGATCATTGAGATTTTAACCTTAATTAAGGCAATAATTTAATGTTCTTCCTTTCTTGGGGGGAGGGGGGTGGGGATTGAGACTATCAGCTGTGATTTTTCTTTTCTTCCAAGAAAGAAGAAATATTTTCATGCCCAAATAGAAACCATTATAATTTGTGTTAACATGAAATATTTTTCTCTCTTTTTACAATCAGACTATCATCATGGGGAGAATCTGTGCTGTTATTGGGTGCTCGAACAGTACATTCAAGCTTGATAAATGGTATTCACAATTGTGTGACAGACATGGCCTGAAATATGGGGGCTGCGTATGCACACCACCTTTTGTACCATTGCCTTTTCCTTCCAAATGGCAAAAACTGGGAACCAACGTATGGAGATAGGGTTTGCTCATATCACTTTCGAGATGGACAACCTAGTGCAGCGTGGCCAGACCCAACAATGAATCTGGGATACAGCTCAGCACACCAGTCTTCACATAAATCTCCTCGTCTGCCTCCAAGAGAAGACCTCAGTGCCCAGAAAAGAAGAAATCAACAAGAAAACGGAAGAGAAAGAAAGTCGACTTGACAGGAGATCCTGACTCGCATGAAACCTCTACGGCTGAGGAGCACCTAGAAGTTAGTGAGACAGCTTCAAGTAAAGAAAAGAGGAAATCAACATGTAAACGGAAGAGAAAGGATGTCGACTTGACAGGAGATACTGACTTTCATGGACCCTCTACTCTTGATGAGCACCAAGAAATTGATGAGACAGCTTCAAGTAATAAGGAGAAAAGATCTGATCATATTGTTGGTGCACATATCACTGATCACAATTATGGGCTACATTGTGATAACAGATTATGTACCTGCCTTGGATGTGTTGCAAAGTAAAAACAAATTGAAGATCTACAACAGAGGAATAGTCATTTACAGGCAAAGCTGAAAGCTGTTGTCACGAGAACTGATAAAACTGTCAGATTGTACACTGGATTTGAATCCAAAAAGTCACGAGTAATATGTCCTTTCCTTTTATTCGTCTGATGAAAGGAATATAATGTTTCTGGTGATTTGTTGAACTATTTGATTGGAGCCAAGGAGCCCTTTAAGAGAAGCAAACATAGGCTGTGCAGGAATACAGTAATTGTGCTAGTCAAATGCACGGGTATGAACTGGTTAGTGTTTATTTCTGTCTTGAGGTTAGCTTAACTTGGTACATTTATTATAATATCATATATTGAATGTACCTCTTTATATCTTGTATCAGGGCTGAACATTTATGAAATAAATAAAACATGGACATGTGAAATTGACTAACTACATGTATGTATGTCGGGTTCCAAAGTATTACAAATTTACTGTTTTTCTGTACACATTTACAGGTGTATGTTCTTGGGCTATAGGAATACTTTTTTTTGTGAATAATTGAAGTGTGATATTTACCAAAGTATTGTATGTTTTGTGTGTGCTTATATTTTTATCAAGACAGAAAATAGGATTTTTGTATCCTTATGCAATAATAAAGCAGCTAACTACATATGATATGCAGCTCAAAGAGATATCTTGATCATGAGAATAGTTACATTTCTCATCTTATATTTCCGTTGTAAATAGTGACAGAGAGAGGTTTTCTTCTCCATTGTATCTCTTTCTGCAACGGGGCCCAGAAGTGATTACTGTTCTTTTACTACTATAAGTTCCAATCGATGTGCATTCTAGTATTCTTGTATGTCCTGTAGAGTAGTATTAATTTAGTATTTGTACAATATATTTGCTGTCCCCAAATTATTTGGTGGAATTGATGGAATAAATGAAGATAACATTTTCAGTAGTCATCTTCATTTATAAGAATAAATTGGTGTTGATTCCCTGACTAAAGCTGTTAAAGTTTGTTCTCTTGCCTTTACTTCATGCAAGTAAAGCATACTGTATTCAAAGGTGTAATTGTAGATTTCACCTTTTTTGTACCTCAAATTAGAATGTTGATGTTTGCCAACAGTCCAACATGGTATATTACACGCACATTGTATTACTTGTTTATATTACTTGTTACTTTTGTCTAGATATTGCAGAAGGTAAACCACATATATATGGCAACAGTGTCATATGTGGTTATTTTCTCTTACCCACTATGCATAGTGGAAACTGAAACCGGTCATTCATGTTGTCAATAAAATGTGATTTTGATATGAAAACAAATTGTTTGATCTTATGATTTTATTGGTTATAATGTGATGTAAAGTGCAATGTGCAATTCTACACCATATAAAGGTTGCAAATCTGCACCCCTAAAGGTGCTTGCTTGCATCCCAAGAGGTGTATGTATGCACCCTTCAGGGAACAATTGTGGACCCCAAACCCCTGCACCCTATATGGGACAAGTCTGCACCCCAAACTGGGGTGCAAACGAGCACCCTTAGGGGTGCAGACCGCTGCTACAATAGCAGCCACTTATAGGGTGCAAGTCTGCACCCCAAATAGGGGTGCAATTTTGCACCCCAATTGGGGGTGCAAAATTGCACCCTATAGGTGGCTGCTATTGTAGCAGCGGTCTGCACCCCTAAGGGTGCTTGTTTGCACCTCTAAGGGTACTCTTTTTGCACCTCTAAGGGTGCAAGTCTGCACCCCAAATAAGGGTGCAATTTTGCACCCCAATTGGGGGTGCAAAATTGCACCCTATAGGTGGCCGCTATTGTAGCAGCGGTCTGCACCCTATAGGGTGCAAATTTGTACCATTATTTTTTAGTGTGTAGGGTACAGGAAGATAGAGTATGGGGAGAAAGGGGTAGTGAGAGAGAGAGACAGAGAGAGAGAGATAGAAAGAGAGAGACATAGATTAAGAGAGCGAGAGAGAGAGAGAGAAGGAGAGAGGGAAAGAGAGGAAGGAAGACAGATTGAGAGCACTGAGAGAAGGGAGCGATCGTTAAAAATTTACTGGTTACGGAAACAAATGATTTGCAAAGGAATCAAAGTTTATTAGCCATGTAATTAGTGAGCGCATAATTACAGACCATTTACCCATTCACGTTAGATCAACACATGCATCTAAATTCCATATCAAATTATAACCGTAAGATTTCTGATCAGATGTATCGTATAACGATACAAATATTGAAGACAATCTAGAATATGTATTCGGTAGCAAATATAACTATGAAGAAACTCTGATACGAATTAAAACAAAATTATTTGTTCCATTTCTCCATATCCCCCTCTCTCTCCCCCCCCCCCCCCTCTCTCTCTCTCTTTCTTTCTCTCTCTCTCTCTCTCTCTCTCTCTCTCTCTCTCTCTCTCTCTCTTATTTCTTTCCATTCCCCTTTTTTACCATTTAATTTTAGGGGCACGTGCCCCATCCAAGGGCTACGTCATAGACAGGCTACGGATAATTATCTCACAGAAAGTTTCGTTCTGATAGGACACTAATTGAACTGACACAGGTGCAATCTTCATTGGGTGACAGGTCTGGGAAGTCCGTATTTATTCCTGTGCCACGGGGACAGGAAGAAATGGACGGGCAAGATATCAGATAACATTTTCGATCTGGGGACCATATGAGAAAAAGGCATATATCATGGAGAAGTCTTGTGAGATATATTGGGATGAGAGAGGGGGGATATAGAAAGATAGACAGAGGGGAGAGAGAGTGAGAGGAGAGGGAAGGTGAGAGGGGGAGATGGAGGGAAGGAGAGAGAGAGAGAGAGAGAAAGGAGAGGGGAGGTGAGAGAGAGAGATAGTGAGAGAGAAGGAGAGAGAGAAGGAGAAAGAGAGAGGGGAGAGAGAGAGAGAGAGAGAGAGAGAGAGAGAGAATGGAGGGAAAAGAAAGGGGAGAAAGAGGCAAATTGGGATGTAGATGATACGGCCCCTTCGACACCCTCACCGTTTTTGTTGTTTTTTTGTCCGGGATTTCTAGTCCTGGAAAGGTTATAGGTGACGTACAGGTGACAGGAGTATCGTACAACCTGTCCAGCTGCTGCTGCTAGACTCGGGATAATCGTCCTAGAAGCCAACAAAATTAATAAGCATATTATAAATAACAGTTTTCTAATGACCTATAAAGTTCACCAGCCTCAATAATAGTTCACAAGCTTGTCATCACAGACATTGTAACCGTTGTCAAGTTAGTTTCTGCTATTTTCGGCTTTTTAGGACAACGATTTATTTTTTGCTCTCCCCCGAGTGAAACCTAACTGGACTCGGAAGTTGTACTAGCACGAAGACGTAGCTGACAATGTCTCCAGAGAGAGAATGGAGTTCTTTTAAAAACGGGAAGGGGGAGGAGGAAGGAGAGTTATTGTGATGGTACTAAAAGGGCACGGGTTTCGAGGACAATATAAGAGTCCACCTTGATATTAAGTTGGTTTTAAAGCCCCACTGTACTACTTGTAGCTACTTGTACCTTCTATATAGAAAACAATGCATTAGCGGTGCCCGGTGGTCCCCCATGATCCTCTTTTTCTTATGTTAATTGAGAGCTGAGTTGATGAAATTGGCACCTGTCAGTGACCACGCTTGGTGGTCTAATCTCTCCTGGTCAAACTAGTACAAACAGGCTTTAATAAAAGCAGAAAAATGAGAGAAACAGGTCAGAAATTTTTGGCTAAAAACGATTAAAATACTGAAGAAAAATATGATTTTTTGTTTTCTTCTAAAGGTGCGACCAATCGAACATGATTGACAACTCCGTGACGTTGCCTGCGAGGTCTCCTCCCGTTTGCTCCGTATTACAAATCTTCGAAAAACGTATTTTTCCCTAAGAAAATTTGCAATCATACATTCACCCTGAGTATAGTTATAACAAATATGTCTTTATACAAACCCTGTTTGCAACAGTTCTATTCTGTCATCAATGACGAAGAAGATGAAAGTTTATGAAATTTGCTGGACCGAGCAAAATAGATACAGGCATGAGCTAGCAAGATACGTCGCAATACGTCACACTGTTTTTATTCGGATATTGCTCAAAACTTTCACTAATTTGTTTGTCTCATGTTCTGCTTTTATTAAAAACAAGATAATATCCGGAACAAGTATGAAAAGGAACGCTAGAGAGAGGGGGACTTTCAGGAGAGGAACATTGTGTTATCAGGCCCTCAACTTCTTTCTATTTTTCGCTCTATTGACTATCTAATTTCTTCTTTCTTTCTTTCTTCTTTTCTTTCTTTCTTCCTTTCTTTCTCGTTTTTCTCCCTCTCGCATTGCATATCTCACTTCCATTTCCAAACGAGATTGCCTGGTGCTCTCCGTATCTAGGATGACTTATTGGTGAGGAGAAAAGAAATTACGTACTTTTCACGATCCACTATAAACCTACACTGTCAATTTTAATATAACTTATACCCGTACATGTTTTTCTAATGCACACACAAACTATAAAAACAAAAATCGTATTTAAGTGTTAAAAACACTCGATTGCTTGAAAATTCTTAAGAAACTATCTGAATCGTGTACAATGCTCTCAGGGAAAGCTTTTAAAACCTGGGGGGTGTTTCACAAAGAATAAAATCGACTTTAAGTTGGACTTAACTATGGCAGGCCATTCATGCCACCGTTGCTCTCTCAAGAGACCTACAAAATAATCATAGTCACAAATCTACAGAATTTATATTTTTTGATAATTCATTATTGAAGGCAAAATATTATTCAAAGGTCATAATGGTGAGAGCAAACAGTGGCATGAACGGCCTGCCATATTTAAGTTCAACTTAAAGTTGATCTTAGTCTTTGTGAAACGCTCCCCTGAACACCTTCCAAACCTCTATCTTTGATAGCTTAGATATTCTGATTGACTTATCCATTGCTCGTCAACTATTTTTCAGGAAACTAGTGGCGGAAGGCTCTATCTTGATAGTATTACCTAATATGGATGGCTGAATCTCGGTTACTCCGAGAAAATATGAACTAATATAACCTCAGGTTTACACCCGGAAACATATAAGCCTTCCCGGTTCCGGACGCATTCATTTGCCTTATGTTTCAGTTCAAAATATCATTTAAAATATTTTCAATCGACAATGCAAAGGTAATACAGGTAGGCCTAGTCATATTTATCTTTAACATTGTGATGGACAAAGAGTCGATATGCGCTAAATCCTAGAAGAAGAGTGGCCGATTTGTTTTCAGTTGTGTTTGTAAAAATCAATATTGCTTACAATAATTACAGCATGACGCCTTTATCGAAATTACCTGGCATTTTTTATTTGATTATAGCCTATAATGAGCTTCATTATTGACTACATAAAAGTATGTTTATTACAAGAAAGATGTGGTCTGAAATATCCTGACTATCAATAAAGGGAGTGTAACTGTCGTTATTATCCCAATATTGTCAGTACTTGTTTAAAATACACCTGTGTCGAGAGCGGCAAGTGTGGGTTAAATGCCACGCCAAATGATGACATCTCGAATGAGATTCAGGTGCATTCACAAATATAGGTTTCTACACTGCCCTCTCAAAATAAAATTGAAAGATCAAAGTCCAAGTTTAATACCAAGTTCAAAAGATCAATTAAATACTGGATCGTTTGCTTCTCATTGCATTATCTGCTAAAAAGGCAGCGGTTGTGAGGTTTTAACACCGTTAATGATATAGTTCTTCACCACATTGCAAACAAGTCATTAGTAAAGCGGTAAATATTTACATGAGCGTTGGCATCTTGGAGCGTTTCGGTGCTGTATTTGATACAAACATTTTCAAACAACCATGTAAATTACCTTCCAAAATAGAAAATAATCAATATATTATAAAGTATATGTACCGATACATTGATCTCATTGAGAAAATATATCTTTTATGGAAGGTTGGGTATTATCCTGCCAATCTATTGATTATCCTTAAACCCTCGATTTGATCATGAGGTTTAAGTCAATTGCCATGTATATTGCCAATAATATTCTATAAACATTGCTTAATTGGGCTTTCCTCCGATTGTTATCTATGTACCTGTATTAATATTTCAATTTGCATATTGTTCTTTGTATAATATATTAATCTGATTTCGGAAAGAAAACAAAAAATAAAATAATAACCCTATCTCAGTGCTTGCGTAAAAATGTCAAACCTCAAATTTTGGAGATTCCTCTTTTCAAATAGTTTAGAAAAGGGGATATTAGGTCAAATGACACAATGTACAAAATGGTACATCAACTATAAGTTAACCGTTGGCTCCAGATGCATTTGAATCAAAGTAGCTTGTGCAACAAGTTTGCACGCTTAAGGAAACATCAGGAACTCAAATCCCCAACCCATGTCGGAAAATCCGCTCTACCACAGCCTCAAATCGGAACCCCTATATCTGCCCCAGTTCAATCCCTTTTCCGTTCTTTCTTCCCTTTACAATCTCTCTCTTTCTATATACCATAGTATCCAAATACAGGAAACACCGTCCCAATGACGATCTTCAATTTTGTTGACATTCTGGTTAGTATTTCGTGCTACGGGTCTGGTTTATGCGGGGAGCTCTTCCACACATCCTTATCAGCGAGTCGCAAATTCGCTCGGAGCACTAGAAACATCCTGTATACATAGAGTGCTGTTATACATGCGATAAAGTAAAGTTTTATTTGTTGTATTATGAAGTAATTTATAAGGCAGCGAACGGCGCCGAGCATCAGAAAATAGATCGCACGCGCGGAAAAGCCGACGAATGAGAGTTTGACAATCGTCGCTAGCGAATACAAATCTTCAATCTTCTGGAGAATTTACTTGAGTTCATCGGCTCGGCAAGATTGACTTTTCATACGTTTGAAACAAGGGGAATTGAAGGTAAATCTAGCAAAGACATTAATTTTTAGTATACTCCGCTGTAGGCCTATAGCCCATAGAAATCATGTTCGGGTTAAATAAAATGCCATTGTAATATTCGTACATTTGAATAGATGCTCTACAAAAGTTACTGAAAATGTTATGGCTTAAACTGATCACGAAATATCAAATTTCGTATTGTTTTTTTTTAGAATCAGACTTTGTGTGTATGGAATTTTTTAAGTTGAAAGGAAGAGCACAAAGCGTGTTTAAGAAGGTCAACACCTCTTTGCGTTAAGAAAACCCCTTAATCATGCACGCCCGGGAAATTCCGCGTCGGTATTTTTTGCGCTAGAAAATCTCGCAAACTCAATTTTAGAAAATTCCCCGCATCCTGCTAATCACACGTGCTATCCATTTAACCAAGAATTTGTTAATCCGTCATGAGGAAGAGAGAGAGAGAGAGAGAGAGAGAGAGAGAGAGAGAGAGAGAGAGGGGAGAGGTGGTTGGAAATAAAGAGCTTCCAAAAACATCAATTATAAGATAAGATAAGATAAGATAAGAGATAAGATAAGATTTTATTGACTCTATCGACCCACTTCCGGGGTATGAGAGCACAACATATTTACAACACAATACAGAAAGATATATAAAAAACAAAGTAAAATATGATAATAAAATACATAGACATGGTACATACATTTTTATATTTCTAAAACACAATAAACATGAGCTAAAGACTAAGTATACACTATACAGTTTAAAGTTATAAGTCTAAAATATCACGTGGTTTGGTTTGTCTACCACAACGAGTTACTACACTTTTATTAACAAAAATAGGACCATGCCTTTCAGCCTTAGGAACCAATGAAAAGAATTGTATTATTACTCTTATAAATTTTACGAGTTTTCTTAATTGTTTAATGCTAGATCTATTAAATAATTTGTCCATGTGAAATGTGCTAGGGTTACTCACAACAAACTGTCTATCTAGGTATAACTGCCTTTCTTTCTTGAAAAAAGGGCAGACAAAAATATAGTGAAATTCATCTCCAAAAACCTTTAAATTACAACAAGGACATTCAATTTTACTTTCTTCAGGATTATTTTCAAACCTTCCATTATTAATTGGTAAGCGGTGTGACCTGCATCGGAATCGACACAAAGTGATTGCACCTCTTCTATTCAACTTTACCAGATACTTTTCAAATAAAATTTCGTTCTTGATAATTCGGTAGTTAACACAAATGCGATTTGACCAAACATTTGACATAATTTCTTGCTTTGACATGTCAGTCAACCTGAGCTTAAGAGCATGAAGAATCCATGTATTACTGAATCCATCTCCTTGCATTTGCCACACATTTCCTAGCCCAGCATTATTTAATGTATTCTCTACACATGAAAACCATTTAGATAATTGAGACTGGGAACCTCTTTCCATAAGTAACTTTAAAAGATTATAGAATCTAAATGTATATTTACAATGACTTCCTTTGACTACTTTTAGCCAAAAACCTACCATTCTACATTTACCCTGAACATCAATTTTAGTACGGCCTGTCTCACCATAAATCATACAGTCAGGTGTATATTTATTGACATTCAGTATGGCCCTTAAGAATTTGCGATGAAAAATTTCAATCTGGCTTAAATCCTCAAAACCCCACACCTCACAGCCATATAACAGTATTGGCAGGATTAACTGATCAAATAACTCACACTGTATATCCAATGATAATCTTAACCTTTGCACCTTTAAGGTCATTGCAAATGAGGCTTTTCTTGCCTGAATCACCTGTTTTGATATTGCCTTTTTAAAATTACCATTGTAATTAAATTTAACCCCAAGATACACAAAATCATGTACCACATTGATAATACCGTTCCCATACTTAAAAACTGGGTACTTGCGTACCTTTCCTCTAGAGAATATCATTATCTTTGTTTTTTCAGTATTCACATGCAATTTCCATTTCTCACAGTAGTTAGACAGAGCATCCAAAGCCGTTTGGAGTTCCTCTGGATTTTCTGCCAAGATAATTGTATCATCTGCATATAGCAATGAATGTAAATTAATAAATAAGTCTTCATCAGTAATTTTATCAAGAACATCAGAACACACTTCATCATATAAATACTGTAAACCTTTAAATTTGGTTCGGATATATCCAACAAAACAATTAAGATAAATCGCGAAAAGTAAGGGGGATAAATTATCACCCTGCCTTACCCCAATATTACAAGCAAATGTTTCAGAGGTTTGACCACATGTCGTAACACACGACTTAGCAGAGGCATACATATTCTTAATGGCTCTAAATACCTTGCCGTTTACTCCTGACAATAATAATTTATACCAAAGGGATGCTCGATCTATCATATCAAAGGCTTTTCTAAAATCCACAAAGGCGCAATAAATCCTCCTTCCCTTTGACAAATAAATATCCAGTAAAGATTTCAACACAAATGCATGATCCATTGTGGAATAACCTTCACGAAAACCTGCCTGTTCTTCTCCAAGTACAGATTCACTTTCAAAATATAAAGTAATTCTATGATTTAATATTGAAGTGAACAACTTTCCTATACAGCTTAAAAGGGTAATACCACGATAGTTGTCTGGATCTTTCTCCAACCCTTTGTTTTTGAATATTGGAACAATCAAACCAACACACCAATCATGAGGCACTATTCCACTTTCTAGAACTATATTAAAAACAATTGTTATCACTTCCAGAACCTTACCGGTTGCATGTTTCAAAAATTCATTTCTAATTTGATCAATACCGCATGCCTTATTGTTTTTCAATTTCTTAATCATCAAAATAACCTCCTCAACAGTGATAGGAGCATTCAATTCATCATTTATGACCAAGTCTGCCACCATTTCAGTTTGGTGTAGTGCACCAGTTTCATCTTGAGCAACATTCAGATTACGAAAGTGATGTAGAAAATCATTCAGCGAGACCATATTTTTGTTTCGCTTTCCAGAGTTACCACTCAAAATGTTCCAATACTCCTGTGGATTTGTCTACTTTGTTGATCTGAGATTATCATTTAGAGATTTGCTGTATAGAAACATCTTTCTACGAAGCAACCGTTTGTATTCCTTCGCTGCTTTACAAATGTCACCATTCATTTCTTCTATTTTATCAGATGGCTCACCCTTCTTTTTACGCTTCAATTTATTCTTGAAATTAAAATACGAATCCCTTTCCTGTTTACATTCATTATCGAACCATGGTTTATTTACTTGCACACCAATTTTCGCCTGAGATTTTCTCCGAACTTTCTTCTCACAGATCCCAACTTCTAGGGCAGCATTTACAAAAGAATCACAAAGAAGTGTACAAAAACCATCCACATTCAACTGGGATGTTGATCTTTCAATTGTACTTAGTTCACTTTTCATTTTATCTGCGTAGTTATCTAGATTTGATTTAAAGCTAGCTACTTTTTCAGCAGACCATTTAAAGGCCATATACGTTTCTCGCTCAGAGGATATAAATAAATCTTTATCTGACCTTGAGATATTACTGGGTTCATCTATAGAAGTATCATTACATAATGTTAAAACGATTGGACAGTGGACATCTGACATGCATTTATCAAATACATCGATCTCAAAATTTAAAATATGCTGAAAAAAACTAGCTGAAGCAATCACATAGTCAACTACACTCTTTCCCCCATTTTTATTGTAACAAGTATAATTGCCCACTCCTTTGTCACCACCAATCCTTCCATTTACAATCTTCAAATCAAAGCTCTGACAAATTTCTAGAATTTGTCTTCCATTATTATTCACACATTCATCTTTATTATATCGTTTAGTATCTATACCATTATCTTTAAGGTAACTCTGAAAATCGTTATTGTCATTAGAGGCAACAAAACCAGTCAAATCTGATATAACATCCTCAATCACCATAAAATCATCAAGTAGACCTGTTCTTGCATTAAAGTCCCCAGTTAAACAAAACGGGACATCATATTTGCCTTTCAAATGTACCAGGTCCTGAGCCAAGAGGTCAAAAACCTCATTAGTGTGATGGATAGAACCTTCACATGGCAGGTAAACAGCACCTAATATAATTATAAGCTTTCCTTCCTCTTTACAGGTCTATCCAGTTAACCCAACTAATCAAGGCAACTGGATTTTGAAAGGAGTAGCTCACAGCCAGCGTTTGAGGTCTAACTTCCTTTTGTTTTTGAGGTTATAACACCGGCGTATTTTTAGGAGGGACACGAGGGGTAATTTGCCCCCTCCTAATAGATATCAGACCGAGAAAAAGATCTGCAGCCCTACCATTAGTGAGCAGGTTGGAAATCACTGTAAGACAAGCAAATCGTGAAGTGTAGACATATAGTTTTTCTTCCTCCAAATAAGTCATTTTGGGCGAAGCCCCCACCCCCTCCGATTCACCTGCACTAGATCCAGGGCCCCCTTAATAAAACACATGGATCACACTTAGCCCCTCCTGGAGTCGAGGACTGAATACGCCACCGGGATCTTTAACGCACACATACACACAAACATACACACCCTCACACACACACACACACACACACGCACCGTCGCATACGCACACACCATCGCTTGTCACGAACCATATACGTCGGATTTAATAGCTCTCATTCGTTCACAGTTCAACTCGGGAGTGACAAGTTCGCCCTAGCTCGTGCAGAGTGCAGTCGCTGGAGCTATCAGATCCAAGTCGTCAGTCATCCATACGCATTTGAGTTGGTCACACCAGTGATACTGTTCTTTGATCACACCTATACTGTTTTTACAGGACGAATCTACTCTATTGATATTAAAAGGAGACTCATTTATCTCTCACCGACGCATTTTAAGAGTTTGACCTTTTTTCGCACGGAGACTTGAAAGTAGATCTTAATATTTTGGGGTTATTTTGGAGGCATGATACTTCTTTAGGATCACGATGACGGGTAGCAAGAGGACTTCCAATCGGTGGACGATCATGAGTAAATCCTTATGGAGAGTTATCATCGTCCATGCCATCGTCTTGTGGAATGTTGGGAGATCACAGCATTTATCGGGTAAGAATACATGAAAACCATACTTTGCTATGTAAAAATTGTCTTAAAAGGTGTACATGTATTTATAAACCTATATTCAAATTCAATTTATTTGTTTACCTACTTATTTATTCATTCATTTATTTATTCTTTTATCTATTAATTAGTTTATTCATTTATTTATTATATTCATAAATGTATTAATCACATTATTAAATCAATCAACTTCGTCATTTCTTAATTGCTGGCAATAGTAGGCTTCGTTATCGGATCTACATCTCAGATTTGAAATCATGAAATTCGCAGTATCAAACAAAATTGTATTTACATCTTAAATTCTGGATTCTGCTTTTGCTGTTGACATCTTGACAAACACTTATCTTGATACCGAAACATAATCAGTTGATTTGCAATTTTCCTGAAGTAATCGGAGGCCGTGATCATTATATTTCGTTATCAAGATAAGTGTTTGTCAAGATGTCAACCGTAAAAGTAGAATCCAAGGGTTAAGATGTAAAAACAACCTATTTTGATACTACAAATTGTATTATTTCAAATCTGAGATGTACATCCGATAACAAAGCCTTCTAATTCCAACAATTAAAGCTTGCATACATTCTTATCAGTTCTCACCAAATTTTGTTCTAAATGTAATTAGGAAGAATTAAAAGAACTGTCGTAAAAACTTGACAGAAGCATCAAACTTAAAAACACTGCGTACAGGATTTGGTCAAGAAAGTTATCGTTTTGACTTCGAGAGCTATCATTATGACGTCATCTGTTATCTAGATTGTGAGAGATATTGAAGTGACATTTAAAGTTGAAATATCCGTTTGCCATTCGTGAAGGAAATATATCTATTAACCGTGCGAAGATGGTGAAGATTTTTTAGAACTGCCCTGACTACGTTGACAAGTTTTCGTCACCCCCTATTCTATTTCCATGAGCGAATGTGAATCTTTGAAGGTAATACTTTACGGTAGATCGTTGCATTCCGCAAAATTTCAAATGATTTCACTTTATGTTCACGTCTCTTATGGCCGTTGTACAGGATGCGTCAATTCGCTTGCGTTATAACCGGCGCTATATGAGGCATTAACCCATGCGTCAATAATAAAACACAATGCTTGCACAGTGCATTTTACCGACACCTTATTTTGTACAAATTTATACCCTCACATTCTACGTCAAAGACAGTGCAAGTGTATTGACGCAATCCTACGCTTGTCAATGTTATTGACGCCTCGTGCCCACCACGCATTGGAAGGACATAATGTGAAGTTATTCTCCTCAGTTAAATAAAATGAGATTATTGGTCTTGGTTTTATATATTTGATAGATGTTATATATAAGCTAAAGCCCGCGTCATTCCTCTGACGCATGCCTACGCCAGACAACATAATTGACGCTCGTGTACAACACGTATTAGAATGATATTGTGCGAAGATATTCTCCTCAGTTAAAAAATATATGAGATTATTCGTCTTGGCGTGATATATTTGATAGATGTTAAAAATAAGTCAAAGCCCGTGCCAGTGCACTGACGCAGTCTAGCTACGCCAAACAACATTATTGACGTCCCGTTTCCAACACGTATTAGAAGGATATCATGCGAAGCTATTCTCCTCAGTTGAAGAAAACTGTGATTATTGGTATTTGTTCGAAAGATTTGATAGATGGGAAATATAGTTTGGTATATACACCCTAGATACCGTGATATTCAGCCCAAATTGTAACGACACAATTAACAAATTAATTGTAAATAAGTGACAAATAAGAGAATAGTACAGGTACATATAAAAGATGTAGTATCCGTGACAGCAGACAACGAAGGTGTCGATAATATCGTGAACTGTAAGAACTTTTGAATTTGGGGGATTATGCGATAACAGTAACAAAATTCCAAACCCTCCTTCGAAGTCATACAGCTGAAACATACAATTATGTCAACGAAATGTCGAATTATACTCCGTGAGTGTCAGGTGAATTTGGCTATTTGTTCCTCCTTGTTATTATGTCGATCATTAATTTACTAATTTCACAGCTACCCAAATATTTTGAAACGAAATCATGCCCCGTAACATCCTTTCACCTCATGATTGAGCACAAGGCCTGCCATAATTACATCTATCAGTGTCAACCCCAGCTTTCACTCCGCGGGATGCATCCCCACTTGGCTTGTCATAGTGTGACTCACAACCCGTATTCATATTTCAACATTGAGAAAAGGCTTTTCTTAGCAAGACATAGTTTTGGAGCTAATCGCATTTATTAATCTCTTACCTCGACCGTGAATCACACAATACGTGCGGATTAGGAACACAATGGGTAAGGTGCAAGGTGCGGCTTGATGGAAAGGGGGGGGGGTAATATAAAGCTATTTGATAACCTTGATAAACTAAATAAAATCTAGATACAAAAAAGGGAAGGTCTGTCTCAAAGCCTAAATAAGTATTGTGAGTAACATTGACCCAATTGCATGATCGAAAATCAAGGGATCTGTTTAAAGGGCAATACATACTCCTATATCAGCTTGCTTTGAGTGACAGTATACTGAATAGTCAGAAGAACATGAAGTTCAAAAAGCGATCGAAAAGAAAGCGAGAGGTGTTCGAAAATAGACTGATGAATATTTGCTTTTCGAATCGATGTGATAAGGGAAAACTCTCTACTCATTTTCAAAATGGAATGAACTTCCGGTTGTTTCTTTAGTCGTATTAACCTTAATTTTTGGCCGAACATATAACATGTAAAATGTATAACCCGAAGTCATTGTAAAAAGTAAGTAAAACCTCTTTAGAATATAAAAAACTATCGATCTTTAGTCACTTATTTGCAAAACAAACTTGTCAGATCGTAGGGTTGTCAAATATTTTAATCATATACGTAGGAATAATTGTGGAGCGCGCCAGAAGAGTCAAGTCTGACAGACATGGGCACTAAACAAGAACAAACTATTGTCATTATTATTAATTGATTTGCTAATGGGATACAAAATAGTAGCCTGCAAAATATGGTCCGATTTGTTTGCTCATCTTTCACTCTTTCAGAAACTCTTTGCTTTCAACGATAGATTTCACAAGCAACCTCGTCCCCAGTTGGGGTTGCCCTTAAAGATCCCACCAGGGATTAATATGCAAGCCCTCAAAATACATATTTCGAAGTGTATATATACCAGTAGGATGAGTTTTTGAAAGTATGTGCACAACTTCAAATCAAAGGACTCTGTAGTTTTTTCTCTATAAGTGAGAAATCGAAGCCTTCATTTTATACACAACAAAATTGGGTGAATAAATCACTTCCAGTTGCAAAATTAAAATTTGAAAATATTTTTTTTTGCTAATAATGAATATTTTGCCACAATACTTTTTTGTTTTTTTGTAGTAATTTTCAATTGTGTTTTTTTGTTTACAACTTTGTGTTGACCCTTGTACAAGTTTGAGATTTTCACGATCCAAATCCCCGCATCACCTTCTAAAGAGACTCTCCCCGATCTATATGGGATGTATGAGTAATTTTGAATCAATTTACGGATATTAAATGCCCTGGGATTGGTCACCCCGACCTCCTATTGTAATCATGGTAATAGTGCAGGAAATAGTACTCATGGGAGATTTCCGTTCGAAGGTAACTCAATGTTCTGTATGTGAACTTTACTCCCTACCCCCCCCCCCCCCCCCCCACGCTCCTACCAAGAGATACCAGCTCTTTGCTCCTACTGACACAGCTTGAAACCATGCTGAAACT
Organism: Strongylocentrotus droebachiensis; assembly: GCA_035222895.1. Lineage (NCBI taxonomy): Eukaryota > Metazoa > Echinodermata > Echinoidea > Camarodonta > Strongylocentrotidae > Strongylocentrotus > Strongylocentrotus droebachiensis. The sequence goes on from JAVYIG010001644.1 coordinate 118,054, forward strand.
GACAGACCTATAGGCTCTGCTCATTACAATCCCATTGTTACGCTTTAGAACTCACGCATGCGATTGAATAAATTACAAGAGTTTCCACTCCTTCTCTATCACCTACCTGGTCTGACATAGCAACTTTGATGTTGCTATTGTATAGCGTATTGTAACAGGTGGTAAACTTTGGCAAAGTTACATCCCACTTTCTCAAGTTAGCTCATTGATGACTGTCACAAGGGGAATGATATATGGAGGATGTTTAGGGTGGAGCTTAGCAAGTTTGAAGAAGAAGGAAAAAAAAGAAGAAAAAAATCAAAAATCTATGAAACACATTCAGAAGTTTACATATCAAAATATGAGATGTATGCATGACTACAAACCAACAGGAATAAGCTTGCATTTGAATGGCAGGGGACCTTTTAAACAAGAACAGAACACAAACAAAGAAAGCAACAGCAACAACAACAAATAGTTAACATTGAAGTTAACGGAAGATGAGTTGGGTTCGTTCCCACTCCCCTGGGATGTTGGTTTCGATTACTCATAACGCTGACATCGTTTTCAAATATAGGATGGTAACAAATCCCATCAGACAGAAATAATGAATAAATGGTGCATAAAGAGCCAAATTTAGCTCAAACCGATGTCTGCTTCAATTCCCAGAGGTTCAAATAAAGCTCGTTTTTGCTATTAAACTGTTAACATGTAACCTTGGCCTGAACTTTTCGAAAAGGAGTTTACGTTATATGGAAAAGAAGAAATTAGAAGGGGGATTCTCCCTGCCTCTTACCCGGGAGAAAGACTTGCATTGGCAAGGCCCCTATCATGCCCCAAAACATGTGTTAGGATATCGCACTGCATCTATCAAGTCTATGTGGTTCATAGGCATTTTGAATTTTTTTTCGTCATAACCCCCAAATGTATTTGAAACGATTCAATGACAAAAATGTTGTACTTTTCTTTAAAAATTCTTGCTTTTTATTTTTCTTCAAGTATGTTTAATAGGATAATTTTTTAAGCATTGCTAGACAAAGGTGTGCGGGCACTATTTCGCCAGAAGTCTCTTGACCGAATGACATGAACAATTTCTAAATATCGTGAGCGAGCTGAATTTTTACATTTTTATTGATTTCGTAAAACTGTACGAGATAAGAAATGAAGTACAAATTGACATTAAGGCCACCCCGTTCATGAATATTGGTAGCTTCACAACTCAGCAGCTCATAGCCCCCTCGAACCCTGGACCTCGTATCCCCTATCATGCTTTATTATGTTGCCAGTATTTTAAGGTTATTTCTTAAAGTGAACCTTCGTCTGCAAGAAGCGGATAAGAATCGAGTGCTGGGCTATGAGCCTTCATCATGTTCTTAAATGTCTTCCACGAGGCATGCACATGAGTAAGATGATAAGTGGTCCCTCGGTTCCCCTCGGGGTACAGGCAGATTCAAAAGAGGGAGGTGGGACAACAGGTTCGCCCCTCCCTTTTGAAACATACACGTGCGCCGTCCTCCCTCCTAATTGTTGTGCTCCTTTAAATGTTAGTCTCCTTGCACTTGAGAGCTTTGTAACATTTTCATATTTCTCTTTTATCATTGTACTTGTCATGGGGGCCGGTGTTTCACAAAGATCATAAGTTGACCTTATCTCTAAGTTGGACTTAACAGTTATGGCAAGCCGTTAGCATCTTTTAAAATATTTGTAAACGCTAATATAAAAGGCATAACATTTTGATTCAAATCACTCACATTTTCAATTATCAAGGAGATTCATGTTCTTGATGTGGAATTTATAAAAAGTCTAAAATACTTGATTTTCCGCTCTTGAATATATCTTACTTTAAGGCTACAAATGGCTCTCCATAATGTCTAAGTCCAACTTGTAGATAAATTCGACTAAGGATCTTTGTGAAATAAACCCTGGATTAAAAAATATGTTGACCCTTTTCTTTAAAAAAAAAAAAGCCTGGATACGCCCTTGCGTCGGGGGTCCCTTATTTCTGTTACTCATTTTAATCTGTCTACTCATCAGGGGGAGTGGGCGTTCGGGGGCTCCACGAAGTATGATGTTGACAGGATGATGCAGGGCTTTTGAATATTTTGACAGAGAGAAACCTCGTAGGGGGGGAGGGAGAAAGATGAGGGGGTAGGAAGAGAGAGAGAGAAAGGACGAATGATAGAAAAGGCCAAAGAGAGAAACGGAAACAACAACGAAAAAACGTAAAAAGTAAACAAATAAGCAAATAAACTATTAAAAGAAGGCCTCGAACGTGAACATCAAACGAATTAATGGTGTATAACGGTTTCAAAAGAATTACAAGCTTTCGAAGAACAATTTGGACCAAATGAAAAGACCACCAGTTTCTTTTTGTATCCTGAACGTACAGCGTATATTTCATTAGGTCCGCGGTGTGACTGACACTGTGTACCCAAAGTGACAGGTCCCAGTTTTGTCTTTCTAATTATGGAATATCATTGGCGCAATAATTCAAACAGGAAATGTCATTCATTGTTTCCTAATTCAATATTCTTAGCCTGCCCCGTCTCATCCGCATTCATCACTGGACGGTTAGTATCTTATGACGTCACAATAGGCCTGACAGAAGTTGATCAAAGGTCGTCAGGCCAAGTTATGATAGCCGACGAATACAAAAATAGTATCGTCTGTTTAGAGCCAAAAGGGCACTAAACCATATCGTTGAAACAGAATAGAGTACTGGAGCTCGTAATGTTATGAACCAGAGCACTATAACACTGAGTTCCTATAGGACATCTATTTATTCAGATGTTCAGATCTCAGCCAATACTTAACATACTCAATTGGTTGTCGAAATTCGGATATTATTGATGCTCTTTCGGAAAATGAAGAAAACATTGGAAGACAAAAACAAATCCAGAAATAGATTTTTGATGACGTCACACTTTACCACTCTATTATCGCCTTTCTGGCTCAGAACAGACGATGTTGTCCATTCACTTCTCATCAACGAACCCAATCTTTTTTAGAGAGTACGTGTTGTAAGGACTAACGCCTTTATATCTATCTAAAGGGAAAATCACAAAAGCAGACAATTTTAGAATTACCTTCACCCTAACCGTTACCGGGACTGTGATCGTGCCCTAACCCCAACCTTTACCCTACAACGAAGCCAACTCTGACATAACAACCCTAATCCTACCCCTAACACATGACAGTGATGTGTGCTGTGGTATTTGGCAGTTAAGCCCAAAATGTATTTTCACAATGTACATCATATTTTTTATCTCATGATATCCAAGAAAACAGTTCTATTTGCGCCCTTGTAGGCTTACGAGTTTCTGCTTTTTCTCTGGTGTAATAATGATGCTCTTAAGTGAAAATGATTACAAATTGCACCCTAAATAAGATAGGATTGCTGGGGTCGGTCTTTAATAGAAAACATCCTTGCATCTTTAACAGGAGTCAATTACCACCTGCAGGTAGTATGACTATCAAGCAGCTTAGTTTGGTAATCCAAGCCGAATGGGATTAAAAACTCTGGATTAGCGTAGTAATCCAACACCCTCTCAATCTCTTGCACGGAAGATCGTTAATAGTACCCCATGTTCACCCCACATGTTAGCCCATTTCTTGAGGCAATTACCCCTACCTTGTGACGGTGCACCTGATACCCGACGATGGAAGGAGGGGGAGACCCAGTTACGAGAGAAAGACCTCTTGAAGATTTGTCGATGACACCTTTAAATGATTCGGGTATTAAGTATAGGCTTTTACGCGAGCGGGTGAGGATTTGGCCTTCCTTTGTTTGTCTTCAAAGAGGGTGGGTTAAGTGGGATGAACATAGCTTTGTGGTAGGAGATATAGATATCATTATGGATGGAAGAGGTATATGGTAATATTAGTGATTGATTCCTGGAGATTAACCCCCTTGAAAATGGAAATTGAGTGTCTTAAATGTTGAAAGACACCGTGACCTTGTTAGGAAATATTATGAAATAAACTCAGTAGAAAGTATATCTTACCCAAAGGAGCGAAGTTACATGAATACGATCAAAATTAATAAAATGTAGTCACATAATGAATAAAATTATCTAATCAAAACGTTACCTTTAAAAAATAAAAAAACTTTTTAAGCAATGTTTCTAAAAAGCTTTCTCAACTTACCCCACATTATGAGCATAGCTATGCAATGTACATGTAATTATACCTCAAGAATTACATGCAGATACACGAGGAATTATTATTAATATTATTAAGTAGTTCTACATCTAAATCTTTCGATACATGCATCAAATTCGTAGTCAGCTAGATGAATATGCTGCTTCGATCCACCTTATGTTTTATCATGTTATCATGATATCATGTCAACAGGTAATAGTAAATGTACAAAAGATGATATGAAGTTTTGTTTAACGAATATAAAAATGCCCCAATATTACAAGAATATGGTATATACTTGGTTCGACTTTAAAGAGATAGTAGAATGTAAGACGTCAATTGATTTATAATGTACTAATGTTAGAAGTGAAAACATATGGTTTAACCCAAATATAAGAGATCATAACAAAAATGTATTATTTATTTTAAAAATGGTTCGATTTAGGCCTTTTGAAAATTAATGATGTCGTAAAAAACTCTAGATTTATGTCATTGAGAGAAATTGAAGAAAGATTTGAGAAAAAACATGCTTCTTTGTTTCAAGAATATTATATCATAGTAAATGCAATTCCCAAAGTTTGGAAACAGAATATGTTAAGACAGGTACATGTATATGATGCGACACGAGAAGAAAATGAAGGTGTCATGAAAAATGTTTTAATGAATGTTAACACTAAACGAAAGTCGAAGTTTTTTTACTCTACGTTGTCCATTCATTCAATTGTTAGACCTCCAATCGAAGAGAAATGGGAAGAATTGTTAAATAGTACAGAACAAATCGACTGGAAAGTCATATGGTCATTTAATTTACAAGCTATGAAAGAAAACAAAATATCAGAATTCAATTTTAAGTTATTACACAACTTATTCCCAAATAGGTATAATTTATTCAAATGGAAATTGTGTAACAATCCCTTATGTGTATATGATGATCAGTTACACGACAATCTCCATTTATTTGTAAAATGCAAGCACACAAGATTGTTTTGGTTAAAATTTGGAGACATAATTCGAAAACTTTACAATGTTAATTTTTCTTTTGACAAGTTCGTTTTAATTGAAGGTTATAACTTGAAAAACAAAATATTTAAAGTTTAAATTTTCTTATCATATATGCAAAATACGCAGTTTATTTAACTTATGCAAGCAGAAAATCGCAAACTCATGTTTCATGAAGTCTCTATTCTTTGTATTTTCAAAAGACTAATCCACAACCGATTAAAGATCGAAAGGAACTGGAAAACACTGTTATTGAAGAAAACGAAACATGTTTTATTTGAACTATGTTAAGATGCTACGATGTTATTTCAATTGATTGTGTATGATTGTTTGATTTGTTCAAAAGCATATATTTATCAATAAATTCATTTTACACAAAAAAAAAAAAATGTTATCATGTCAACAGGGTTTTAGGAAACGTTTGTGAGGAAGTTACGACTTAACTTCAGATTATCAGAGAAAGTTGTCTAAAAGATTTTAGAATGAAGATGTCAAGTAACATGGAAATTGCCTAATGAATTTAACAATTTTGAACATGCAGTTCAAGAAGAGAGAGATAGAATAAAAAAGAGACCCTTTAAACTGTAGGGATATAAGTTTTGCGAGAGAAGCGAGGAAGCAAAAATTTGACACTTTATTGTAGGGATAATGTAACGTTGTCCCTTTTATATACACAACCTTAGATTGCTAATTGTGTACAAATTACAAAAAAGGGCTACCTACTTGCTTTCAAAATATAAGGCGACAGCTTCCCAAATATTGGCAATTTAAAGAAAACTGGGGGCAGCCCCCGTTCCCCCTCTCCCGCCTACTCTTATACAAGTATAGCATACGCTCTTGTGTAGCATCATAACACTCTCTAATATAAAATCCACATTTTCATCACAATTATGAAATACTCCAGCTGTCTTTATTGTTTTTCCATATTTTGATAACCTTTTATGATAATGCTGATTAATCTATTAAGTCTAATAGTCGAGGTCTTCGATATTGAATTCCTTCAGATTTTTTAAACAATATTAATTTCCGTAGACAATGAATAATCTACCGGCGAACTTAACCTTGATTTGTTTCTATTTTAGGAGATATAATAATATAATATCTTTTTAAACCATTCAGGGTCGATATATTTATGCTAATAGTCTAAAGAACCAAGATAATCTAGAAAGAAGGCTTTTTATAATCAAGGTCTCAGCCTTTGAAGGTATAGACTGATTTTCTTCTTGAAGTTTGGTTGAAGTTTGTATTCGGTTCGTCGTCCCATTAGTAGCCTATTATTTTCTTGTTATTCTTCCCTTTCGTCAGGATCGTCCTATTTGTCATCTTAACGTCTTTTCTCCACCTTTCGACGTTGTTGTTTTTGTTTCTTTACAATCTAGAATATTTTTTTAATTGGGAGGTGGGGGCATTTTCACGCTTGAAATCGCATTGCTTCATGATATAAGAGGCAAATTCGGAAATATTCTTCCGTGGATAGTACTCCCAGAGAAATACAGTTGACAAGTGAATATTCATATCCCTTGCAAATTTGATATTTCTACGTGTTCATTGTAAATCAAGAATGAAAGGTGGACTGGTTGAATTAGGGCCTTTGTTCAATACTTTAAAATTTAAGCTTACATATTGTCACATTCTCAAGAAACACAAATCAAGACAAATCAATTTTTCAGTGATTTTCACATACTTGAACAATGACAAAACTTGGTAAGGGAATGAATAATTCAGTTGTTAATTGTGTGTAATTATAATGTAGTCTAACGTTGTACCACAATAATTGTATATTTAGTGAGGCTATGTGGCATCTTTATCAACTGAAAAAAGAATAACCCATGAAATCAATATGTTGAGCCAAGTAGTAGTTACTGATGCTTTCATCCTTCACGGCCTCAGAAGGGGATTTAAAAAGCTTATTAGGCTTTCTACCCATTCGTTTCATGGCTCCCGTAAGGGGGCAAGTTGGCACCCCTATGTTATGCCATGCCTATAGGCAGTATGGGGGTTACTAAAAAATATGTTGTAAACATGGTGGGTTATTTATAACTCACTTCCCTATTTGATACTTCCATATAGGCCTAAGTGATAGACTTCGGATAATGTCTGGAAAATAGAATGTACTATTCTTTACTCGTATTAGGAAGTGTTCGTCGAATATGACCTGCATTTCAACTGCATGGTGTTAATTAACATGATTGTCATTACTGGCTATAGCTCTGTCAAACCTCGATATTAAACACAGATGTTGAATAATGACATTTGATTAACGAAGAGTAGGTTTAATGTTCAACACGTGTTAGTTTTGTTTCAATTATTATCTTTTTTCCTCTGTGTTTTGTTAGTTTGTTGCTGTTTATCGGATGAGCTTGAATAATTTGCGTCGGAACTGATGTGAATTAGCGCCTGTTTTGAATAAGCGGTTGACAATTCAATTTCTAATATTCCCAGATTTGTAGGTGTTAGTGCTTTCCTACATGTGTACCAAATCAAATAACACTATCTTCAAACAATGTAGCAATAGTTTGGATGATGTATGTGATTGAAAATGCATGAGCCAACGCCTGTTTAACAGAGGAGGGATGAATTCAGGTCAGATTTTAAATTTAAAATCGTACAGAAAGACATCTGTCTTTAATAAAGACCTTGTTTTTCTTCTCTCTTGAGCATATGGAAAAGTATTTTTAATTGAAGGGAAAAGTACATGAAGACTATCTACATATACAGATTGCTTTCCCTGTCTTTAACTAGCGATATACATGGTGAAACCTGCGTATAAAGACCCCTCAATTTAGAAAAGAAAATACTATATTAGGGCTCATAAAACAATTGCTATAGCCCAATAAAATTACTCTAAAAAGTGCAAGGCCATATAATTGATCTTGGCCCATATAACGTAGTGTGGATCAGAGTTGTTTTTATTTCCTTGTTTGGCCGGCATTGGTCCGCTTTTCAATTTGTACCACAACATCCGTTATGTAAAGATAGGTTAATGTTTAATCGTCATTTACCACATAAATGCATCCAGAGAGCTAATCCACAGAAACAGACTTGGCCGAACTTGTAACTTAAATCAACTTTATGGCGTGTTCAGGGTTTTGTGGGTCGGCAGTGTTCCGCTATGCAATGTTTATCATAGCATCCGTTATGCAATTAAATAGGTTAATGTTTAATTGATTCCTCACCACATAAGTACACGCACAGATGGTAAGCCCATTAAAACAAAAAACTTGGCATCGCCTTTGTTCGATAAATTCACAATATTTGGATTAAAGATCACTAGCCTTGTAAAATTGTTACTCATTATCTACAAATTTGGATATAGCATTCCAGTGGTTATGCTCGTATTGTATTAAGAGCCGTAAGGGCGTTAAGTCTATGTAAAAGTACATGAGATAATGCTCTTCTGTCTCTCAGCGAACGATTGCTCATCGGTATAGCCCACTGCCGACTGGAACCGACTGGTCCCTGTAAAGCCTATGGGATTAGAGAATTCAGCAATCAACGGGTTAATGGACATGGTAGAATAGGGCAGAGGTGAGGGAGGGGTCAAGTATTGGCAATCACATTGACAAATTGAGCCACGAGTCCACGACCTTATACTTAGGATAAATTGTGAAACATAACGGTTTTAATAGGAAAACACTTTGGAGAAGGACTGGTATTCTATCAGCCAAGGAACAATGGTAGTCTAATTTGAACATTTATATATTAAACACAGGTTTGATGTAGGTTTTTGTTGTTGTACAAAACAAATAAATGAATAGAAGGTCTACCAAGTTAAAGATAAACTTTAGTACTGGTAATGCGATTGCATTGTGAAAGAAAAGGTGTGGGAAGGATCAGAAACAGTTGATCATGTAGCATGTAAGTATTGGTGTGCACTGCAAGGTTCTGGAGTCCTCATAATCAAAATAAATTTGACCGAGTCTTGGTAAAGTAACAAGCACTGTACACAGAAAGCTATATATGGGACAACACACATGGTGTCGGGGCTAGTACTACCTTGATTTCCTTGTCTTTCTATGCTCATTACTCAGCCAGTATACATTTTCTTCCAAAATTGTTTTGCACATGTAATTTATTTGTAATGTTGAACATTCAGTGTAAGTTTCGTTTGATTCTGTGAGAATCAATTTTCTTTTTTTTTACCAGAACTGGACTTTATCTTTAAGGTTGTTTTTAAATACCACAGAGTTGCCAATTTGTGTGGTGATCTTCAAGACTTAAATCTGCAATGTTAGCTTTTATATTTGTTATCAGTTACCAACTGTTCTCTTTTTACTGCTTTTATCCAACTACTTACAGTAGCGACGGGAGAGGGGGCGCAATCTGATTTCCATAAATACACAGTAAATAATTATATATTACAACATCAACAACAACAAGGAGTAAATGTACCACTAATTATAAAGCAAAAGGCAAATTAATTTGTCCTTAATTGTCATAGAATTTTGCAGTAGAGAGCCTCCTCTTGATTTTGTTTTAGTACAGGGCAAATGGGAGGGAGCTCGCAAGATACGTCACAGAGCTGCCAATTTGCGTTTAATTGATCGCAATTTCCAAACTTATTAATAACTTTCTTATTTGTAATCAGATATTGCTCAAACTTTCACTGACCTGTTCCTATAACTTTATTATAACCCCTCTAAAGATAAAACTGAGTTCTGGTCATGCGGTTGCATTGTGAAAGAAACGTTGTGGAATCGATCAGAAAAGGTTAATCAAGTATTGGTGTGTACTGCAAGGTTCTGGAATCATCAAAATGATAAGAAATTTGGCCCTGTCTTTCATAGCAAAGTTACAAGCACTGTACACAGAAAGATGTACATGGCACTACACGAACATGTGGCATAAAAATCCGTCCCGATTTGTATGATGTAACATGCCATATTTAGAATATTAAGGCATTTGAAGAGTGCTTTTCCAGGAATTGTTTTTTATCTGATGTTCTTCCACACTTGCATAATACAATGATAACGCTCACAAATTATTTGTCACCTCTTCCTAGACCTTCACTGTAATATCAGTGTGGACTTCCCCTTTAAAATTGGTTTAGGGGTGACTTGATCACCTGTCATCTCCGAGTTTAAACTCTCACATCAAGTTTGTTTAGAAATAATACCATGCTCTCTTGTGAGGATGAGGTGTTCTCAAACTGTGGTTTAGGGATTGACCCAAAGGTGTATCCACAAGTACGGATTTTAAGCCACACAGGTTGTGGATCTTATCTTTGTTTGTTACCGTAAAAGGTTCATTCTAACCCGATCCCCTCCCTCTGATTTCATGTATATCTTTCATTCGTTTCATTTCAATGTATTGAATTGAATTAGTATTTTCTATTGCAACGTACGAATCAAAGTAAATTTCAATGAAACAACATAGAAAGTAAAACAAATTTGTTGAACGCGTACATAATATGATAATAATAATAAATATCGACATGAAAACAAAATGTAGCTGATAACACACTACGCAGAATTATTCATTAAGAATTCGATCAATGCATCCTTTCCCTCAAGGCATTCCCATTTGTCACAACCCCCTCGATCCTCATTGAATGTTGAAATGGAAAGAAAAGAAAAAAAAAGAAAAAAAACCCCGCCATTTTATGTTTGGGCAACTGCCACTACAATAACTGTCGGATAGCGAGGAGGTCTACAACATTTTCTTCGTTATCTTGTCTTTTGTATTTTGGTGACAGGATTAAATTGTCACTGAAAGAAATTGTCAAAATGTTGGCTCGTTCACAAAATTTAAACACTGCAAATTAATTAATATCGAACAAGAGAATTCAACCCCCGACGAAATCGCCCCCCAAAAAAATCCAGGTATGCTGACACAGTTGTGAAGTTTCTATTCATAGAGCTTTTCTTTTCCTTATTTTTTTTTTCAGTCAAAAATAGTTTTCATAAAGTGTTGCCTCTTTTATCTATAGCTACAAAACTTCATGAATTTGCCAAGTTTAACCTACTCTCTCGGGGTACATTCCTGAATCCTGATCATGTAATCTACCATGTCATGATAAATCCAGCTTTCAGCACCCCTAGCGTGAAGGGGGATTGAATGTTTGCAGCTCAATATTACCCCTCTAACAATCTTACCCCTTCTTTCAGTGCGGCGACAGGAAAACCTAGAGCTGACGGCATTTCCAGGAAGGTTTCGAAAATAACCTCGACATATAGGCAACCTTCCACATGCATGTTTTACCAGCGATTAGTCATAATTGTTTCGAGATCATTATATGTGTCTTCTGTTTTTTCATTTTTATAGAGAATTTCAAGTCGCAATATGGGTTATAAGAGGTACACGTCACTGTTCACAGTCAAAGCGTCAGATGTCTAGGCACATATATATATATATATATATATATAGGCAACCTTTCCTATGCACGTTTTACATAAGCATATATGTATAAGACAAAAACAAAACCAAACAAAGCCAAAAACAAAAGCTATCGTGCGACAGTTTGATCTTTCTCTTTCTGTGGCGGTTGCCAGGTCGATATATTTTTTTAATCCCGTCTGATTTCCTTTCTGGAGAGTAAGGATAGTTTACTCAACAAATAGAATAGTAGGAATTAATGATCCCTTTATCGAGAGTGTACGACTGTTCAAACAGATGACAGGATAAAAGTATTATTGTTTACCCTAGATTTCATTTGTTCAACATGATCCGAAAAAAGGACAGAAGACCTTGTGATGTTTTGTGTTTCGATTTGTCCGAGGTTATTAGGGTTTACAGATTGGGATAAGCATACAGTGTCTCCCTCGTAATGGTTATTGAAAGGTACAACATATAGCCCCTATAAATCGTCGTACGAGTTGCAAGTGGTTGTAATATGGTGGTGGGGAGGGGCCTGAGGAGCTTAATTTGTGTTTATTTATAATTCTCTCTATACCATTGCATATACTTAAGTTCACCAATTATTTTAAATCAACATATCAAAACAGACAGAAACGACGTCTACTATAGCTTTTACATGTCAAATATCTATAATAAATATAAGAAAATAGATCTGCATACCGTTTGATTTAATCAAGAGACAAATTTCATTAATTTTCTATAGACATGATAATTGTATCGTGGATGGGTGTGTAATGTTTATGTCCACTTTCGTTACACCCAGTTTAATACCACCGTCTGAAAAATTATACAAACCACATACAATGTCTGACCTGTCTAATATAATTATATTTAAGAAAATTATTTTACTGCACCACAAAAGGAAACAATTATCATTAGTACACGTTCGGAATGAACGTAAATGAAACTTTATGTTCTGTGATATTTTTGTTCATAACCACTGATAACTCTTTCAGTGTGTGCGTTCCAACATGAAAGTAGACGAGCCTTCGGGGGGAAGAGGTTAGATTATGGTAATAATGATAATATTAATAATAATAATATTGATAATGATACTGATAATAATGATGATAAAAATAATAATAATAATAATTGTAATAATAATTTTAAAAAAGGATATTAATGTATGAGATTTTTACACTTAAACACAAATCCCCCAAAAGAGATCACATAAAAGCATCTTCCCTGAATCCACTTAAAATTAATTGCTCAAGACGAACATGTAAAAAAGGGGAAAATAAAAACACAAATCACATAAAGCATCTGTATTACAAACAGTAGTAACAGAAGTAAGATAGAAATGAAATAATGACAGAACAATTAATTATATGCCGAATTATACAGAAACGTTTTAAGATTATATTTCAAACATTTCAGCTGATCTGCGATTACGAATCTCTCGAGGAAGAGCATTTCACAGCGAAGGTCCTGCATAAACCCCCCCCCCCCCCCTAATAGTGAACATAGGAAGAACACGAAATCCAGAGTTTTTAGAGCGTAAAGATCAGGGGCCCGTTTCATAAAAATTGTCATCTATAACAACTGCTAAATTTCTATGACAAATTTGCTCTCAGCCAATCAGATGCCATGATTTTAGTCGCTTATAACACGAGTAACGAGTAACTCAGAGTAACTTGTTATTATTATCAAGTTTTAGGAAACAGGGTACTGGACGGAATGTAATGAATTTAATTTTAATTTCATGGGGATATACACCCCCGCCCCCTCCCCATTCCCGCAGGGATATAGAAAAGCGCAAAATATGATGAGTCTACCAATTTACCCACTCTTCAAAACACAAATGGTATTTTCACTCAGCTTAGGAGTGCCATGATCAAACCTGTTCTGGAATGGAAAATTTCAGACTTTGATAGGCAACATTTCTCGTCATCTGCCCCTTTCTTAACCCCCGTTTGCAACAGCTGTCTTCTAAACTTCGGTTTGGAAATTATAACCTTAAACGAAAGACAATGTTCTCAGGTTGATCGAATCGGGACCAAATGTGTCATTGTTGTGAGTAGAAACAATACCTGTTTAATCCCATAATATTTTGTCAAATGAAATCTGCCTACGGTTAAATTTCTGTCTTGATTTCTTTTCAAAAGATCTAAGTTGACAAGATACATAGTAGAACAATACCTGTTTAATCTCATAATACTTGATATCTGAAATATGAGGACTGCCAGGAAATTGACATCTTTCTTTTTCTTTTTTTTTTTCCTTTTCTTTTCTCACTTTTGCTGTTGTTTGTCTTCTTGATGTTTTGTCATTCAGGGCGGGGTTATCGAAAGTCAATCTCATTCTTGATATAAACAATGATAACACAACGTTCCTTACATTACACAATGGGCATTAATTCAAAATATTGTTGAAAGGTGATAACTTTTGAAGATAGACAACATAGCTTACAAAGACTTAAATACAGCGCGGCCGGGAAATGCGGGGGGGGGGGTGAATAGGTGAGCAAAAAGGAGAGCATGAAGGACGCATCAGAAGGAGGTGATGAGACGCCCCCAGTCAATTTTGCAGCATTTTAAACTTCACATTCCAGCAACTAGGGTCAGACCGGAGCCCCCAATGATACCGGTGCCACCCCCACCCCAGTCTCCTGCACCTATACGCTACGCCACTAAAAGCACGATCAAATATCGACTATTTCGATATTGCAGTGATTCACGTTATCTCTGATGGTTCATGTCGTTGTTGTGAAAGGAAAACAGATGACGAAAAAAAGCATGTGATGATTTGAGAGGGAAGAAAATGAAAGGGGTGAGGAGTGAGGAAGAAATCAAAGAAACTTAGACTGTTGTATTGATCATACGAAGCATAACCTTTCTGGATACTGCGCTTTATGTACAGATATATCTCTTTTGCCTATAACATGATATTTAAGTGGTTGGTATTGTAACCTTGCCACTTAATGCCCACTATATACGCGAGAAGCAGTGGTGTAATGAGCGAAAAATTGGGGGCAGAAAAAAAAGAGTATAATTTACCCCCCAAAAATAGGAAAAAAAAACATGATAATCTTGTAATTTTAGCAACATTTTTATATCACTGGTATCGAATTAGAAATAAAACACATTTGAATAACATTTCGGTGAGGCAACTGCCCCCCCCCCCCATCACACCCAGTGACGCGAAGACTCGCCACAATATTGACGCAGGATTGTGTCAGTGGTTGGCCCCTATCAATGACGCGTCGTGTTATATAGAGTTGCACACAGAGTGATCGCAAACTGAACGCTGCAAAGATTGCCTTGAATTACAGGCGCATGTATGCGCAAGACCATCGCAAGTCTGAGTCAAGGTTTTGCGTCAGTACCAAGAGACTTGCTTTTGTGCTTAAAGGCCATCTGAACTAGTTTAGCTAGGAGGGATTAGACCACCCAGGAAGGTCACCAACAGGTGGCTATCTCATCAAATCAGCTCTTAATCAACATAAGAAAAAGAGGATCATGGGGGACCAAGTAGCTACAAGTAGTACAGTGGGCCTTTAAAGAGTAGAATTATTTCTTCAATGGCGCACTGAAAAGGATGCCTGTGGTCCAACCCGACTTATCATCACTCGGTGAAAAAGCGTCAACATTATTTTAATACGGCATCTCCACCGTCCGGAAGGAACAGGGTGACATTAGTGTGAGCAGCTGAACATGCCTTTATGAAACATGGATATGGGCGTCATTGTCTCGATCACAGTTTAGCTATATAGGATAAACATTATTACGATGGTATGTGGTCTGTGGTCAGTGGAGAGGGAAGGCAGTAGTTCATATTTTACTCGAAGATCCATGTTGCACATGACCTTCATAAAGAACAATTCCTGTGCCCCGTCTTATAGTTGCGATCAGTTGCAAAATATTTGCGATTGATATCAATCGCAACTATGTACGTACGAGATAGGAGCCTGAAAACTTGCGATTGATTAGATGAATTGCGATTGATTCGGGTCATTGATGTGGAGTAGAAAAAGGTGAGGGCTTAATACTGTGCCCTGTGGAGTGCCACTGAGGATTGGTAACCACTCGGAACATTGACCATTTACACAGACAATCAATCGTAACTCTTAATAACACGGGGCCCTGATGTAAAATCGGTATTTAAAAAAATTTAAAAAATATGTTTGTTGCATACAAGGCGTCGTTTGCTGACGTAGGACTGACGTAGAAGTATTACACGTGCCTTTATGACAGTGACATCGTATCAACAGTGTAATGTTAAACGGAATGGCGCATGCGGTATTTTGGCTTTAAACTAGCGCAGGTGTAATGACGCGATCGGAATGACGCGTTGTTTATGCAATGTGCATTACACTCATATGGCGTGCCAAAGGCCTCGTCGGTCGCTGACGCAGGCCTGCTTTTCACAAATGGCGTAACATGCATAACGATGATTTTTTTTTTCTTTCTTCTTGTTTCACCACTGCAGAGGTCCGCCTTTCGAACGGTACCAGTCAGTATTCAGGCATCGTGGAGATCCTTGACGGGGCAAGGTCGACTTGGTTGACGGTGTGCCACACCCCATCTTGGAGTATCATTGACGTACAGGTGATCTGTAGACAGCTCGGTCAGGTGGGAGCCAGTCGGGCATTCACCGTGGAGATGATCAACCCAGACAGACCGGTCGCCTACTATGATCAACAGTTCAGTTGCACAGGAAGTATGTTCTCTTATATTTTAACCCTTTGACTCCTAATGTTTATATTCCTGATATGTTTGATACAGGAACCACCTTGTTTAAGTAGGTAATGGGTTAATAGACCAGTTCACGTTTAGCACATTACTGCAATGACCCCAAATATCCACAGATCTTCAAAACATGAAGAGGTCCCACTTTGTACATTTTGAAATAATCACTCCTACAGCGATGGAGGTGCTATTTAAATAGCCTTTGTTTCCCCTATTCAAAGAATACTTCCACCTGTTCATCAAGGAGTGCACTGCTTGTGCATAAATGAATAATGATTACATAACTTTCATGAGCACGCATCCAGTATTTCGTCTCCGTGTATTTCAAAATTTGTTCTGCAATGACCTTTGTCTGCTCATGCTCAGACTGCAACCGTGAACTGGCTTATTGCGTAGCGTGAGATCTTCAGCCGTTGATGGCGCACTGACATCGGGGGAAGGGAGGGGGTGACGAGGAATACCGTTCTAACTTGGTTCGGATAAAATATGAACTAACAAGGCTTTTTAATACGGGAGGGGTTGAGAGCGGGTCTTTTCCTGATTATCCCACTTTTCATGGTACTTTTCCCTCTCCCTTTTCTGCCACCATTCGATTGGGAGGGGATAGATGCTTCCATGCCCTCTTTAGATATGCTACTGCACAGGTTCAAGTTCACCCTTAAATAGATTTGATTTCTCGAATAGTTTAATCAATAGTCCAACAAATATAACACTGTTAAGAATCAATTAGCCACTCATGATTAATTTAAATGTTATCATCCTCATACATTACTAATATCAGGAATTAAAAGGAAAGGACTGAGAAAATTATAAGATTAAATTAGATGATATGGAACGATCATTATTTTGCTAGCCTCTACTCTACTCATTAAAGGTCTTCGACTTTATTATGCCACCGATATGATATAGTGTTCCCAAATCCCTCCCTTCTCACGCACTCACATCTGCTCTGAGAGAGGTGAAAGCTTCGAGGACTGTTGACATAGTTGATTGTATCAAACGTTGCTGGCTATTTTTGTCTAAGCCTCGTCAGCTGATCAATATTTATGTGGTATTTTTAAAGGTCAATTACTTGTACTTTTTTGTCCATGTAGACCAACTTCCACTCGTCGCTCTTACCTATTTTTATTCTTATATTTTTCGTTTTTTGATGACAGCCGAGACGGAACTCAACGATTGCCCCCGGATCCCCATCGATACCAGTACCCTGGAGGCGTGTCAACCGGCTTGGGCTAGTTGTTATGGTAACGTACCAACATCCTTCATCTTCCTCCCGTGCAGTTTGGAAGAAATCCGGATGCTGCAACGTTTTCAAAGAGAGTGAATGACGGGTTTGGGATAGTTTCAAAAGATAAATGAGCAGGGCTCAAATAAACCAATCCGATGATATAATTTTCTGGGTTAAACTATTGGCTGTAAGTAGTATCATGTGACAACTAAAATTCTTTTGTCCTTTCAATACTTCGACTAAAACATCTTGATTAAAAACATGACTTGCTTCAGTTGCTTGTATTATTTTAAAGAAATTAAACCAGTACAAGACCGCAGTAACATGTACGATTATTTACTTTTCCTCTGTGTCATCATCTGATTAAATTTTGATAATGTAACATGGAGATTGATTTTATTTATAACGCTCAAGCAAACAAAATTCCCGCAACACTTTATGTCACTTCGCCTAGAAGTATGAATGCGGGCTTGTGGAGCACATGTCTGTAAATGGTAGAGCAATATCGTATATTTCCCGTCTCCTCCTTATTTACGCCACTCTCTCTCTCCCTCTCTCTCATTTTCCTCCACACGCAGATGAGCATTACCTCGGTTGTTACGGCGACAACCGATACGACCGCGTCCTGACCGCGGCAACCTACCCGTTGACCGGCTTGATGTCACCGCAGATCTGCATGAACTACTGCAAGGAGCTTGGCCATTTGTACGCTGGAGTCGAGTACGCGAGTGAATGTTACTGCGGTAGTGCGGACGCGGACTACGCGCGGCAGCAACGTTACGCGGATAAACACTGTCAGGTGACCTGCGTCGGAAACCCGACGGAGAGCTGCGGCGGTGTGCAGAAGATTGCAGTCTTTCGCAGTGAGTAAACACATCAACTGTAATTACATCTGGGGAGTGTTTCACACAGACTAAGATCGACGTTAATGTTGAACTTAACTATTGCAGGCTGTTCATGCCACTGTTTTCTCTCACCATTTACTGGCATTGGTTTCTCAAGGAACGTACAAATCATGGTCACAAATGTCTACAGAATTCACATATTTTGTATTGTTCATTATGATAATTGAAGGAAAAATATTATCCAAAGATCATTATGGTGAGAGCAACTAGTGGCATGAACAGCCTGCCATAATTAAGTCCAACTTAAAGTCGATCTTAGTCTTTGTGAAACACTCCCCTGTAATGATCTCTAATACTGCAATCACACCAACGAGGCCAATATACCAGACCCACAACAGACCAAACAAAAAATGTAATTATCACGTATGGCCAAGAATGTTTTTGAATAAGGGTTGGTTATGGTCGGTTTTGTGATGTCATTGGGTTATCATAGACCATTGCATTAATGTTAGGCATGGTTCTTTATAATTGTGGCTGTTAACTACCCAAAAGTTTGCCGAGGGTTGACATACATTCGTAGTATGTGCCAATAGTTATCTTTTTATTAGTAAAAGCGAGTATTCGTGACCAGGGGAGTGTTTCACAAAGACTAAAATCGACTTTAAGTTGAACTTAATTATGGCTGGCTGTTCGTGCCACTTTTAGCTCTCACTATTATGATCTTTAGATAATATTTTTCCTTCAATAATGAATTATCAAATAATGTAAATCCTGTAGATTTTTTACCATGATGTGTACATCCCTCGAGAGACCAATACCAGTAAATGATAAGAGCAAACAGGGACATGAACGGCCTGTCATAGTTAAGTCCAACTCAAAGTCGATCTTAGTCTTTGTGAAGCAGCCCCTTGGGCCACTAGTTTTTAATGTCATATTTCTACTATCACCTAACATAGCGTATTGTCGCTAATGACCAAGCCCTGTCGACGAGGGCGTATACACACCATGGGTTGTGTTCTGGCAGTAGGAGAAATACATATCACAAAATAAAATGTATTCTGGGAAGTGTTACCCCTACATTTATGTAGTGTTTACAGATATTATCCTCATCTTTTGCAGGTAAGTCTGTGATTAGGGCTGGTAGATTTATTTGAAAGATCTTGCCAAAACATTGCCTGCACAAAACATTTTAAAGAGGGATTTTCCCCATTGTTGCTACAAGTACTAGGTCCCTGTCAGTATGTACGCAATTCTTGAGTCATGGAATATCATGGTGAATCTAAAATTGTCTTGAATGAGCAGATTTTTGTTCTCCTTCAAACTGAGGCATGCCAACTTTCTAAAACATCAACCGACACTTTACTCATGTGTTACTAATTAGTCAGCTTAATCTCTTCTCGCTTTTAATCTGAAATATGGATCATATAATCCCAAGATTAGCCACGCTTCCGTGTCCTTATATCAACACATGGGTATATGACACGGGGAAAGAGGGGAGGGAATGAGAGATGGCAGAAAAGATAGACATAAAGTTGGAGATATAGAGAAAGGAATACAGAGAGTAAGAGAGAGAGAGAGAGAAGGGGATAGAAAAACGAATGGGAGAGAAAGACAGAGAGGATGAGAAAGAGAAAGAGAGAGAGGCATAGCGCATGGGTCCATGGATAGAGAGACCGGAGAGAGAGAGAAAACTAGCAAGGGTTTTTAAAGAAAGTGGGACCATGATGGTTCTATTCCGAACTCATGGCAAGCCGATGATTATGACATCACAATAGAATGTTTTTAAAAAAACATCACGTTCATTTGATATGATATGATATGGGAGAGAGAGAGAGAGAAAGAAAGAAATAGACATGCAAATGAGGGAGAGCGAGAGAGAGAGAGAGAGAGAGAGAGAGAGAAAAAGGATGCATAGGTGAGGATGTGATGACGACAGAGAAACTAATCGGGCATTGGCCTTCTGTGACGTCACTCTATGTGCCTTCCATCAGTTATACAGCTATAGTAACATGATTAGTTGATAGAGCAATCATGACACCTGTTTAATGAACAGTGAAAATAACTACATGTCACTCTCCCGAAGATTACGTGACATTGATGACACAAACCAATAAGTAGGTCAATTTTCAAACAGTTGCAATTTTCATTTAGCATCATCACGTTATATATAATACCATCGTTTTTGCTTTCGGTATAACAAATAGAGGACGAGAGCAAATTTGTAGTTTATCAGAAGTTAAATATGAGGAGAAGAAGAACTTCATTACTGCATCGCTAATTACTCAAATTACCATTATCAGGGGGGTGTTTCACAAAGATCCTAAAAGCCATTTGTAGCTTTAAAATAAAATATATTCAAAAGCAAAAATTCAAGTACTTTAGACTTTTCATAAATTCCACATCAAGAACATGAAATATCCATGATAATAGAAAATATATGAATAATTTGAATCAACATTTTGTGCCTTTTAAAATAAGTTCTACAAATATTAAAAACAGCTTTCCATAACTGTTAAGTCCAACTTAGAGATAAGTTTAACTTAGGATCTTTGTGAAACACCCCCCTGTAGTAGCTAGCCGAGGGTAGTTGTCTGGGGTAGCGGTTCGGGATAACTGTCCGGCGTTAATTTTCTAGTGTAGTTGTTGCGATAAGCTGTATAGGGGGTGGTTGTCTGGGTAATATACCGAGCGACTCACGGTTTTTGTTATGATAAAGGAGAAAATATAACAAGCGAGCATATAAAAACAAACATGTTTCATTCTGGGACATCCGTAGACCGACAGCCCACGAGACCGACATGTGGTCGGTTTCATGAATGTCGGTCTCGTGAGCCTCCGGCCTCGTGAAAGGGGAAGTACACCCTTATATAAAATTGGAAATGGTGAGTGAAAGTTTGAACTAATTCCGATTAAACTTAAGAGAGTTTTGATGTTTTGAAGTTGCCATCAATCAAACACAAATTGGGAACTCTGTGACGTATCTTGCGTGTTCTCCTCCTATTTTTTGCTTTATACTATAAAACGAGATTTAAAAAAAAATTCCTTCAAGATAATTTTCAATCATTCATGCACCCTGAATATAATTATTGCAAATATATTTGTTTTTTTTAATCCTGTAAAGAAGAAAATCTTATTCCGTCATCAATAACGAAGAAAATTAAAGTTAATTAAAGAGCTCGCAAGATAATAATAATAACAATAATAATAGTAATAATAATAATCTTTTAAAGTCCACTCCAAATTGTATTAAGTTAAACCGAAAATGGAAATTCATTTTGCCTAATTGATCGTGAGCCCGGCAGCCATTGAGCAGCGCCAAGTCGACGTTGCTCTATTCCTTATTGTTGAAGATACATCGAAGCGTTACCAATTTGTGTTTGATTGATCATAAAAGTGTCCTATGTTTAATCGGAATTTGCCCGAACCTTCACTGATCTGTCCCTATAATTATTCTGCTTCTATTAAAACCAATTCAATGACAGGGCGGACTTCCCCTTGAATTGAACTGAGTCTTTTGGGGAGGTTTTCTGATAGTACCGTGCACTCCAGCCACGGGAAGAAGGGAAGAAGTACATTTTACGCTACATGAAATGTCATATCGAATTACCAAAATCATCCCATATAACCCTGCTCAGGGCTGGTACCCCGAAGCCTCCCTAATTCAGGTAAATATCAACTTCCGCTCTTTAACATCCAAGAAAAATCAATCGACAGGCTCAGGCGGTCCATGGCAGGAAATTATGACAAAGCTCTTCCCCAAACCATCGAGATTTACCTTTGAGACATTCTCTGTCAAACCCCCATATATAGCATTAACACCTCAGAGGTCTATGTTAGTAGAAGGAAGCCGAAGAGCACGAGCGGAACTTCCCGCCATTTTTATCTTCAAGGTCACTAGGTCAGGTCATAGATGTGATCCTAGGAGCTCTGAGTAGAATGAGCAGTGTGTGCCATAACTCGACATGTTAACCCATTCTACGCGTTAACAAATATAAAGACAAAGAAAGAGATACTGGCAGACAAGTTGTCAGAAAGACAGGAAGGGATGTTCTGAAATATATATATATATATTTCCTATTGATTTAGTTCGGAGAGAGGCGTAGGATTGTGCATGATTCAATGACTGCTCTTGTACATGTACTCTCAACATTATGGTGAAACTACTGTTACAGTATCACCCACACGAGTAATCCTCATTTACCATTATCGACCACACAACTCCTTTAACTTCGACCGACTCCCACCAAACAACATTTACCTTTTTCCCAGTTGACTGTTTGGCAGGTACGATTTAGAAATCTACGACATTTACCACTTTCCCGCGCTGGCAAACTACTCATGATTGCCTCTGTTTAGCGCCAGAAGGGCCGGGGTTAAATCTGTGCTGAAGTATAATAAAGTTAACGTCCTTCTGGACCCGAGGAGATTAACCGTCATCATAGGTAACTGCCCAAAAGATGTTCACCTAAGATGGTCCAAGAGATTTGTTTGAAATTATCAAGGTAGTTTTCTGGATTGGTCCAGAGAGTATAGTGGCTCTTTGGTTGAACTTGCTCTTGGATGCACTCCAAATGAAGTCGTGCAGATCCGCATTATCCTCCCTCTATCGTTCTTTCCTTCATTTACCACAAAGGGCCATCACATCTCTCTCTCTCTCTCTCTCTCTCTCTCTCAGTGTCTCCCATTGTGGCTGTCGATTCTCTTTTGTCGAATGTCGCTTCTCCATGGCATTTTCGAGGTCCAACATAAATTGTGTTTTCCACATTTACACCAAACTTTATTGGCCAGGAAACCCTTGGAGACATGAACTATGGAAACAATGTCTCCGTCCGGACCCAAGTCGTACTAGGATGTGGCTATTATTAACCTGACCTATTTTATTCTCATTGTACGTCCGGATTTAAGAGCACATTGAAAACAGGCCATGGTCAAGGTTGGGAAGAAGAGAGTGGAAGTTGCTTCGCTACGACTGATACAGAATTCTCAAGAAAAAACCCTCAATAACAGGGAGTGTTCTCAGTCAGTTAACCTTGGTATTCCTTCATTTACCACAAAGATTCAACCCCCATCTTTTTTTTTCTCTCTCTCTCTCTCTCTCTATCTATCTCTCTCTCTCTCTCTCTCGCTCTCTCTCCATCTCGCTCTCTCTCTCTCTCTCTCTCTCTCTCTCTATCTCGGTGTCACTCTTCGGGCCTGTCTATTATCTTTAGTCCAAATCAGAATATGTCGCTTCTCCTTGGCACTTTTCCATGCCATCGAAACCGGGCTGACCAGATTAAACTTTAAAAAAAAGCAGAAACACGAAGTTGCAAACCATCCAGAGACTCCTAAAAAATTGCGTTACTTTTTAATTAATTATATCATTACAAATCTTTATCCTCAGTTTTCTTATTTATAACTGAAATTTTTATAAAATTAAAGATAATTATGGCGTATATATTCAATATTGAATGAACGCCAATAAACAATTACCCAACAACAACAACTTGGCACTTTCGAGGTCCAACCAACCTAAATTTTGTTTTCCAAGGCACATTTACACCAAACTTTATTGGCCCAAAACCTTTGGAGACATGAACTATGGAAACAATGTCTCCGTCCGGACTCAAGTCGTACTAGGATGTGGCTAGTATTATCCTGACCTATTTTATTCTTATTGTACGTCCAGATTTAAGAGCACATGGAATACAGGCCATGGTCAAGGTTGGGAAAAGGAGTGGGGAAGTTTTGGTACGACTGATTCAGAATTCTCAAGAAAAAATCCTCAATAACAGAGAGCTTTTTCAGTCAGTTAACCTTCATATTGCCAGACGGCAAATCCTCAATTAGCCCACTTCTCACTACAAAGAAACATCGTGATGCAGCTATTGTGGGAGTTGCTGTAACATTGCGAGGTTTGGACGGTGGTGTGTAAATGTGCCAATTGACATGATCGGCGGTGTGCGAAAAATCATCTTTAAAGCAATCACAAAGTGCTCAATGGTTATGTTTATACCATTTTATATACCCCAAAGAAATCACGACACGATTACGTCACAAGTCACTGTGATAAGCGTTTATTGAAAAGGTGAAGGATAAAGAAACATTCCTTTTACTAATTTGAATTTTCTAAAGTCCTAACGAGCAGGTTCTACCGTTTTATTCTAAAGATCTCATTTCTGTATGTCTAAATCTATCTGTTTGATTTTTTTCTCTTTTCAAATAATAAAATACAGCTATCTTGCAACCTATAACAGCCCCGCCAACAACAGTTGCGACCACCATAGCCACATCGTCACCCATCACAACCGCTGTTACAACACCTGAAGCAACGAAAGCCGCGTCCACGAGAGGTCCTCGGACATTCAAGATACCTACGACAGGGGGGAGGGCGTCACCTACGATGACCATCGGTCAAGGTCATACCTCAACGACCATGGTTGTCATACAGCTTACAGGACAAAAAATCTCAACATGTAAGATTATTATTCTTTTGATTGTTTATTCTTAAGCTGCAATTAAGTCTTACGATATGATAATGTAGATCATATTGGATAAATAGGATGAACAGGTGACAAGGGGCGCATGATAAATGTAATGATGACGATGACGATGATGGTGATAATAGTTGTGGCACTTGTGGTTTTCGCGATGAAGATGATAAGTATGATGGTGATGAGGGTGAGGAGGAAGGAAGAATGAGGAGTGGGAAGGGAGGGAGTGAGGAGGAAAGGAGAAGAAAATGTATATTGGAGTAATGACAATCTGGTTGAGCAGAAAAATAGTACCCTCTGATGAGAAAGAAAAAGAAATACAAAACAAGAAATCGACGTAAGAAAAGAATAAGGAGGGATTTAGCAGCAGCAGAAATTAAAAAAAAACAAGAAAAATTGAATTTCAGGGGGGGGGGGGGACAGTTTGCAAGATCACGAATACAATATTAATATTCAAAAAGAAAAATCAGAAAAGGAAAGGTGAAGGAAGTTGAAGAATATGATTGAAAAAAACGAGGGTTCAGAATAGCAAAAAGAGTTGCGATGAATTAATCGCAAGTTTGCAGCCCCCTATCTCTTGTGCGCATAGTTGCGATAGATATAAATCGCAAACAAATTGCAATTAATCGGAACTGTTTAAAAGACGGGGCCCAGATTTTTTATAGAAAGAGAAAGAATGGGAAGAAATTTGACAGAAATAGCTGGCTTACTCATATGATTTGAGAGCATTAGCCCCTGGACTAGCCGCCCAGGAACCTGTCAATAATCGGTCATACTTGCATTACTTCCCAATTCATCTGAACGTTGCTCCAAGAAGGAAGGATCGTCAGTGGTGTCAACCAGGGGTAGCATGGGGGATAACCCGGCCCTGCATTTCATCAAATAATCTCCTTTATGGGCCTAGTAGCATAAACAAAGGCTTACAATCAATTGTAATATCCATTCTATCTCCAGTCTTCCTGCAATCAATCATAATTTTCTTACCATCCACATCTATTTATTTAACATAGGATTAATTACTAATTGTAAAGTTAAGATTGATTGAACACCGTTGAAAGAGATAAACTTGGGGAGATCGATACCCATCGTAAACTTCTACGTGTTTTTTTTGGTCATAATACAGGGCCCTGTTCAAGATTATTTATAGAACATTGATTTGGGAACAGTTTCAGAACATAACAAATTTCCTTGCTAAATGTATGATAGCTATCTTTAATTTTTGTCGGTACATTAACACTACTTCCCTCCTAGCCCCTTCCCTGACTCCAGTAAGATGGCTGGGTATGTCGTTCTGAGTTGGGGAAATTCCCCTGACACCCATCGATCAATTTTCCACTTGAGAGCTAATGCTGTGACTCATTTATGTGGGGGATTTCTAATTGCACATGAAATTCATTCTATTTGGCTTGCCTCATGGGAGTGGCACTCCTTAAAAATTCAGATATTGATCTCGACTTCTAGTCAAAGAAAATATTTAAAGTGTATCAACTCACAGTGTTCATTTCTTATTTCAAAAGTCGACTACCAACATGACAATACCATTATAAAGTGACCCTTCATTTGATGATTATTATTTGTTATGATTAAGTGATAATTAGACCACTTGATAGTAGACAAAACGGGCATACAAACTGGGAATAAGACCTCTGAAAATGAGACTAAATGAATAATAGACCCAATGGGAAGTAGACTTATTTATTAGAGATTAGACCAACTGGAAATTAAACCAACTAATATTTTGATATTTTCCCCTTTTTATTGTACACTTATTAATACAGCAACTATTGCCGGTCTGGCAGCAGGGGGCGGTCTTCTGTTTCTAGTGTGCTCAGCCGTGCTCCTCTTCGTTTCACTACTCTACAGGTAAACCAATGAAAACCTATGAACATGACTAGCAAAGACGAACAATTATTAAAGTCTGGTAATTGGCAATGTACGGCTCTTATGCAAATAGTACAAGTATATAACCCTCTATTCTTGCAATATCTCCATATATAAAGAGGGGTAGGATACACAAATAATCCTTTTTAGATTGGTCAGCCTTAAAACCCAACATCAACAACAACAACTTATCTGTGAATCAAACCAGGAAAAGATAGAATAGGCCTATGACGATGGAACCAAATGTAATGTTCTTCTAAAAGTTACAAATGTTAAATCATATTCTCAAAGTTCTACAAGTATTTTACAAAACTATAAATCCTTATATGGTAGAACATAATACCTTGACCAAAATATTGCAAATTTCTCTTTGGTTATTTCTGTTTCAGACGTCGACGTAAAAAGGAGGACCCGTCTCCTTACGCGTTGTCCTCCTCGGTGGAGATCGTCATGGACACCACCTACCTAGATCCTATGAACTCTATCGGTGACTCGGCCGTCTACAGCGGACTCTCTCATGTCTCTGAGAGTGAATTTGAAAGCACCTTCGGCGGCGGAGGAGGAGGAGGCGGAGGACGAAGTGATTTCTCCACCTATTTGGGACTGACCTTCAAGGAGATGCAGCGACGACACGAGGACGAGTACGCGTCTCTCAACGCAGGGCTAAAGAAAGAAGGAAGCTTCGCTACGATCGCTACGACCAAGAGCGGCGACATTGGGGACGCAAGCGAGGAAGCAACGTACAGCGATGCGTCAGGGTTTGAAACAAGCAATGAGTCAGGTGGAAATGCAGTACCTTTGGCCAGTCGTGTCGTAGGACAGCCTGTCGAAGGTGGCCTAGGACAAGAACTGTACGATGAGCCACACAAATCTGGAATATACATCTCAGGGACAGGTCTTTGCCCTTTTAAACACGGACTTGGGTTTGACGCTGGAGTGTATTCCCCAGTTCATCAGGCGTCGTATTGCGAGATTGGTGGTGGAGCAACTGAAATCCAAGATAAAAAGCTTGAGCAATCCTCAACTTTAGCTGAAACAAGGGAGAAACGTGGTCAGCTAAGATCACCACCAGTTTCTCGGGAATACGCAAGCGTATTCCCGCACCTTTCGCAGATTGACGTTCACGAGAATCAACTTGACACCGGGACAGACGAATGTCAAAATGGCGGCCGTTTAGAAAGTGGAGACTACGCCACAGTATCAGATCTAGACTTCAAGAGTAGAACGTCGTGTCTCCCGAACGATATACCAGGAGATAAACAAAACCAGTTTAGAACTTTGCCAGCCATTGCCAGAATTAGTCAAGAACCGCAACTTCGGGTCGGTAACCCGCGGAATGGGGATTACGATAGTGTCTATTTCGAAGGACGAACACAATCCAAAACACTTCCAGATTCCAGGAGAAGGCCGAGGATTGAGAGTGTTCCATTTCCATCTGTTCTTTATGCAGACTACGCCACCATTGGGAACGAAAGTGATATGCAATTTAAGTATGATTTCGCAAATGATGACACCTTTGAGACAGAAGATGTTGTCAACAACATGGACCATTCATACTCCTATGTAGATCACAAGAAACTCCTGATAGCAAAGAGCAAGAAATGCTCCGCCAAAGACCTTTCACTTTCCTCTGAAGGGAGCGTGAGCAGCCCAAGTTACGTAAACGTAAATGGAACAGAAAAGAGCTCGAAGACCACTCCAAGGATATCCGTGTCTTCTATTTTGTCCCAGATGTCTCCTCGAGGACAACTGCGCAAGTATTCATCCCTTGATGAAGAGTGTAACGACAAGAAAGCACTCGATACAATCAAACCTGTTAATATTAAAAATAGGAAACCCTCATCGACAATGCCGAGGGGCTTACGACCGTCGGAAGTAGAATATGCTGTAGTGGATAAGGCATCAAGGAACTCTGAGCCAGCTCTAGTCGCTCAAAAACTATCGAGTTCAGACGACTATGACATCCTTCAACATACAACTCTGGACTGAATAGAAGAACATCGCGCCCTCGAAATGGATGAAATTCCATAAGCAAGCCCTATTACAGAGGTACACATGTTAATAGAGTGACTATTTGAAAACACCGTGGTGACTATGCCAAAATACTGTACCTACATTATGTCACACTGTGTTTCCACGCTTGTTATAACACGCTGACATATTCACGTCTATTTATTAGGCCTTCAGAATGTTTGAACTGTAACTCACTGTATCGCACTGTTATACTCTGTTAGACAACCTGTGTAACAATCAGAGACACATTGTGTGACACTCAACCCGTGACTGACACTCAGAGACACGCTGTGTGACACTCAACCTGGCATTGGCACTCAGAGACATACTGTGTGACATCCAGAGACACATTTTGTGACACTCAACCTGTCACTGACACTCAGAGACACACTGTGTGACACTCAACCTGTCACTGACACTCAGAGACACACTGTGTGACACTTAACCTGCCATTGGCACTCAGGGACACACTGTGTGACACTCAACTTGTCATTGGCACTCAGAGACACACTGTGTGACACTCAACCTGTGAATGGCACTCAGAGACACACTGTGTGACACTCAACCTGTGACTGGCACCTAGAGACACACTGTGTGACACTCAACCTGTCATTGTCACTTAGAGACACACTGTGTGACACTCAACCTGCCATTGGCACTCAGAGACACACTGTGTGACACTCAACCTCTCATTGGCACTCAGAGACAAACGGTGTGACACTCAACCTGTCACTGACACTCAGAGACAAACTGTGTGACACTCAATCTGTCACTGACACTCAGAGACACACTGTGTGACACTCAACCTGTCATTGGCACCTAGTGACAAACTGTGTGACACTCAACCTGTCACTGACACTCAGAGACACACTGTGTGACACTCAACCTGTGACTGGCACCTAGTGACAAATTGTGTGACACTCAACCTGTTATTGACACTCAGAACTCAATTCAATTTATAGAACTATACATAATGCATATTCCAAAAATATTGAATGATTTAAATACGTTTATTATTGACCTCTAAATGAACGTACAGGGTTCATACTAATTGTCGTATAATGATATAATTTTCCATGTCAAGAGCATTACAATCCGAGGAATTATGCTCGTGTGAAACCATTAAAGATAATGTAAATAACAAATGCAGCTGTTTAGATATAGATAGATATTTTTAGGTTAAAAAAATATAGCGATGGGTGGTAATCTGTCAGTTGAATTATCTGTGTTAGAGAAATTTTGAATAGAAATCTATATACCAAAGAATCCTTTAAAAACATCTTATATTATTAAATGAATTGAAATCACATAGCTTCTAGTTATCATAGTTATACTATATCACACTCTGTGCGTAATACTCTAGCTCTTGTAAAGTGGCTTTCCCTATTTTTGTAACGAATAAAGTTTGTTTATACAACGAAATTGTTTGCAATAATGTTTTCATATAAATATGAAATAATGTTGAAAAAATATAGGAATCTCTTTGTAATGAAGTTGGATGGGATTACAAACCTCTCTCATTATAATATGCCTACGAACGAAATTGTATGACTGAATAAAGCGAAAATTAATATTCGTCGTATTGGAGGGGAGGCGGGGGGGGGGGTAGTCTGCAAGCACAGACCCTGGTCAGTCATAAAAGTGAGTCTGCAATATAAGACTACCATAGGCCATGTACTGTAGCTGCTCCTATATTGACACAACCAGTAGGGAGCTGGGCTAGACTTCTCTCAAGGCACAATGATTTGTTGATTAAGTGTCAAATTAGGGTCTGTGCCTGCAGACTAGGGGGGGGGGGGTCGATGAATAAAAAAGAGAATGAGAGAATGGGGAGGGACAAGTTGGGATACGAGAGAGAGAGAGAGAGAGAGAGAGAGAGAGAGGGGGAGAGAGGGGGGGGGGGCGAACAAAATAAAGACTGATCGAGAAAGGCGACGAGGGGCAGTGAAAAGAAAATATAAGACAATCTACAAAGAGAGACTGATAGAGAGATAGATAGATTGATAGGAAGGTATTTATAGATTTAGAGAGGGGGAGGGGGTATCGGAGGGGAAATATAAGTGATACAAAAGACAAGGGATGTGAGCGGGAGACGGAGAAAATGAGACAGGGCAGCTAGCAGAAAGAGGGAAAGAGAGAGAGAGAGAGAGAGAAGGAGAAAGACAGACAGAGGCTGAGGATGAGACGACGGAGATACAACAATGATTAGGAGTGAGAAAAGACACCCACGAAAAATCAACATAGGAGAGAGAGAGAGAGAAAGAACGGGAGAGTGAGAGAGAGAGAGAGAGAGAGAGAGAGAAAGGGAGAGAGAGAGAGGGGGAGAGAGAAAGAGAGAGGGGGTGAGAGAAAGAAAGAGAGAGAGAGAGGGGAGAGAGAGGGAGATGGAGAGAGAGAGAGAGAGAGAGAGAGAGAGAGGGAGAGAGATATAGAGAGAATGGTAGCATGGCACCAGGGAAGCCAGAATGGAATATACTGGTATAATATAAAACATGATGGTATTTTTTTCTTTTACTGCCTGACATGGCATATAGACTTTAAAATGTTTACTTCAGCTTAGGCCTACTAATACAAATTTTATTTCCAATATTACTTGCCTAATCAGGAACTACCTCTTTTGAATTTACATTGTTTTAGTTGTCGAATTACTATCACGGATGGCCATGGGTCAAAATAAATTAAAAACAATAGGGCTTACGCTATATAAAAATATACATCAGAAATATATTGACTTAAAACTATTTCAAACACGGTAGGCCTACATGTAAATATTCAAGTTGCTTTCATTATATAGACATATATTATCTAAAATCATAAGTATATCATGTGATACTTCATCGAGTCACAATATGGCGATCGTGTGTAAAGAGACTTTAATTTATCAATTATTCAAAATATCGTAATTAGCGTTCCATAGTAAAAAATCTTTAGCCTAAATTCAGGAGAATATATTTTCTTGTCATTGAGTAAAGATTTGAATAAAAGGAAAGATTCTTTAGAAAATTAGAATATTTTTACCATATCAATTTTTTTTTATAGATCACTTCTTAGATCCAGTTTTGTACATCTATTTTTAAATCTCGCCTGGAAAATAGGCTAGAATATACAATAGTGCACGTACGTACGTACAGGGTCTAGATCTACGTAAACATCGTCAAATATTGAACATAAAATTTCCAACAAAAATTTAAGTCATGACTGATATTCTTGGTTTTGGATATGCGGCTCTCATCGCCATCGGTGGAGCAATGGGATACCTAAAAGCAGGTAATGTTTTCTTTCATTTCTCAGATATATTACTATTTAAATACTGACACAATGTCAATGCAATGCACAGTGACTCTGAGTGAGTACGGTATGTGGACCCTGGGCCTGGGGCTGGGCCTTGCTGCTGTGCCATCTATACGCCAGAGCAGAGCGTCGCCACGGCCACGCCAGGCCAGGGCGAGTCTGCAGGCCCGTCATCAGCTTGCGGCAACTCACTACAATACTACTACTTACTTGCCTCGGATCATCATTATTCATTGACGTCCTGACTGACCCACTTCTGTTGTATTGGCTAGCTGGCCTAGATCTACAATAACGTTAAAAGTGTCAATGTATTTTACCTAAAATACTGTCTACTCTTGTAGTTGTACACTCGCATGAATAAAGTTAAAACATTAAAGGGATCGTGTAACAATGTTAAATATGAGATATACGGCCCTACGTGTTATCAGTGTCTGTGATATGGTGTAATATTGAAGCCCTAAAAAAATTGCACTTCAAAATGATCAAGAAGTGCCTCAAAAAAGTAAAAATCTTTGAGTGACCGGTTTTACCATACTCGTTTTCCCCAATAGACTGTAGTGTTATGAAAACCGTCAGGCGAACGGTTTTCAAAATTTGTAATTCCAATCATAAATATCTTGATAATCAGACAGGCATTCGGCTTGTAAAAGTCATGGGGTTCCTGACTGACCTAAAGGTTTATAATTATCATTGCATCATGAGCTAAATCTAGAATTTTGTTTCAGAATCTGAGACAAAGTTACCGGATCCCTTTAACAAGAGCTGAAGAGTAAGACATGTGTAGATCCGGTCGATCCAGGCGCGTACGCAGGGGGGGGGGGGGGTGGGGGGGGGGGGGGGTTAAACCTCACCCCCTTGAGTTTTGTTTATGTGTATGTTTTGTGTATGTGTTTTGTGAAAACCCCCCTCTTGAGTTTATTTATTTTTTTTTTTTAATAAAAAAAAAAAAAATAATAATAAAAAATGGTGACCTTACCCCCCCCCCCCCCCCCCCCCAACGGAACAAAATGTCAAATTTTCAAATTTCGAGACCAAAAAAATGAAATGGAAGCTCTTATTACCAATCATGTGAAAGAATATGTTTTGACTAATACATGATAACAATTTTGCCGGGAAACCGCCTACTAATTGATATATTTAGTAAATTAGTTTATCTATTGGGATGTGAGAGATAAATGCACGTGTCGCACACGTGTGCGTAGTCCCATATACATCTTTCTGTGTACAGTGCTTGTAACTTTACAAGACTGGGCCAAATTTCTTATCATTTTGATGATTCCAGAACCTTGCAGTACACACCAATACTTATATGCTAGCTGATGATCAACCTTTTCTGATCGATTCCACAAAGTTTCTTTCACAATTCAATCGCATGACCATAACTGGTCTTTATCTTTAAGGGAAGTCTAACCTTTATTAAACTAGATCTACTATGTAAGAAAGCATGAAAATCAGAGAAGCAGACAGGTGAAGTTTGAATGAAATCGGAAAAAAATAAAATAAAAGACAGTTATGAATTTGTTTAAATAGTTGTAATAAGTACCTATAATAAGTAAATAAATGTACAGTGTACGTATGGGCGCTTTAAATTGGCTTAATTGGCAGTGTATCTGTATACAAGGTGCCAGTCTGCCAGACAACTTTTCCAAAATGACTAAAATTGCCCTTTTTTATGTATAACTCTGGAGGGGGAGGAGGTGTTTTTTCTTCTTAGAGTACCTTTAACATAATGCTACCCACAATATATTGTTATTACGTTTCCCAATTTGTGATATTTTTGTACAAGACAAATGGGAGAGTGGTCCATAAATATGTCGCAATCCACTGACCAAATTGCCAATTTGTAGTTCACATAGGTGAAGTGATCTCATATTTCAGACACTCGTACCTTTTTAATTATTGGTCCAATTTATTTCAAGCTTTTTCTATTCTGTTATATTTGTTTTCTTTCATAGGAATGAACTTATTACATGGGTTGGATTACGGTACTCTTAAACTTTAAAAAACACAATTCAGACGAGAATATAATATTTATATTTGCAATTATATCAGTGTAGTGACTAGTTAGGGTCTGATTTTGTCTAGATTTCTAGTTCTGACAATTTTATGATATTAAATGAAAGAATTATTCCCATGAAAGTCCTATGTGATAATTTTCTAAATTATTTTACTTTTTAGGTAGCACCATGTCCCTAGCGTCTGGTCTTCTGTTTGGAGCTATGGCAGGCTACGGTGCATCCCTCACATCTAAAAATCCAAACGACTTCTTCGTCATCTTTGGTAAGTACCGCATGAAACAGTATTTGATTATTAAAGCAATGAAGTGCCTTTGTTCCATAATCTTTTTCATACATTTTTCTCTGTGTCTCGTCCCGTCATTTGCTTCTTGCTGTGTTCCTCCTTTTCCCAATTACTTTGTTTTGGCTTTTTGTCTTTCGATCACTTGTCATTGAATTTATAAACTTCATTTTCACTCTTTGTACATACAAAATAATGTAAAGCAAAAAAAGTGTAAATAAAAGTGATCAAGGGAGACAATGAAAGTGTTCTTTATAGGAAGGTGGTCTGTACATGTACATGTACAGACAGGTTCAGGTTCCTTTGTACATTTTTCAATGAGAAATTATTTTCATGGGAAATGAAAGATGTGGTCTTTCTATAGCCACAGGTGATCAAGGTTTGAGTGTATATGGGATTCTTTTGTTGAGTAGAGTCTCTGAAAATTGCATTTAGTATTTAGTTCTTATAGTAATGCCGGAGTGGATCAAGGATAATAAAAATACAATTCTGCTTTTATATTGCGCTCAATACATCTACAATGTCTCTAAGCGCTTACAGATACTATTAGTATTACCCAGGTCATTGGATTCAATACTTGCCCGCACACACTGTGTACACAATCTCCACTCCCTGGGGAGCATTCCAGCCAGGCATTACTTGAGGCTCAAAAATCTGTTTGACCAACAATGACGGTCGCATCCTACCGCGGGTACCCATTTAACACCTGGGTGGAGAGTAGCAAGGGCAGGTTAATATCTTGCCAAAGGATATTAGTGCTGTGTCGGGATTCAAACCCTCAACCTTCGCATCTCCAGTCAAGCGCCTTAAACCCCTCGGCCATAACAATCCTGATATTGATTAATTGATCGGAGGGGGGGGGGGGGGGTACTCATAATCAAATGGAACTTCTGCTGCATGTTCAAAACTACAAATACAGTGGACTGTACATGATGATTGGACTGCCAAATAGACCTTGATAATCAATCAATAACCTTTATTGTTTTCCAATTTCAGGAACATCTGTGGTGTTAACAGGTGTCATGGGTTACAGATTTTCTAACAGTGGCAAATTCATGCCTGCTGGACTAGTGGCATCATTGAGGTGAGTTCACACAATGCAAACTTATTTGAAAGTAGTCTCTGTATTGTGGTTTAGCATTCAAGTAGATTTGTAATGGTAATGGGTGGTATTCTTGAAAGCGGACTAACTTAAATCCACGGTTTAATCTACTAAGTATGGAATGCCATGTGTCTATATGAATATGTTTTTGAAAAATTCAATCTGTCACTGAAATTAAAATAAAATGTAATAACATAATTCATAAACAACAATATAACTATGATATAATTATGTTATCATGGTAATTTAGGGACATATCAAGTTATTCAAAAATCCATTCATATGGACACTTGGCATTCCATACTAAGTTGGAAGATTAAACCATGGACTAAATTTAGTCTGCTTTCGAGGATACCAATGCTTTTAACAACAGTCTTTTAAATGCTGTTTTTTCCAATTGTATTAATGTTATAGATTTTATGTGACTTTGCATTCTAATTTGCATGTTTTTGTATTGTTGCAATTTGTGGAAATATTGTAGTTTACTTGCACTGTTAAAATACAATTCAGTCTATGATTGACAGTCATGTTTCAACAAACCTTGATTGAATTAAATTGATTTGATTTGATTCGATTTGATTTGATTTGAAAAGAGGAAAGGGGTATGATATCCAAAGGACAGAAAATGTTGAAGTAGAATAAGAAAGATTTTTATTTTTAAAGTAATGATCCCAATTGTACACTTCAATAATTTGGATATTTCTCTTGTAATTGTGCAAATGTTAATGATGTCTGCTGCCTTCTCTGCTTTCCACAGATACCTTGCATGTGACCTGCAGAATCATTCATTTCACCAATTTCTCAAAATTGTATTAAAAAGCACAATAAATCATATGCAAGACAAGATGTTCTTTGTTTTTTCCCTCTTAAATATAAAATTGAGTTCTGGTCATGCGATTGCATTATGGAAGTAACGGTGTGGAATCGATCAACATAAGTTGATCATGTAACATATAAGTGTTGGTGTGTACTGCAAGTTCCAGAGTCATCCAAATGATAAGAAATTTGGCCCAGTCTTAGTAAAGTAACAAGCACTATAGACAGAATGATGTATAGGACTACACAAACATATGGCATGAAAATCCGGCCTCATCGTTACCGGTATTAGCTGTTACTTGTCATATTTAGAATATGGAGGCATTTGAAGAGCCATGCTATTCAGGGAACATTTTTCTCCGATGTCTTTCCACACATGCATAATTATTTTTCACCTCTCCCCAGAACTCAACCTTCTCCTTAAGCTCTCTGTACAAGATGTTTTAAAAGTTCTCTTATCATTTTTGTATCATTTCAGTCTGTTGATGATGCTACGCTATGGTCTAAGGATGATCAAGTAAGAGAAACATCGGGTTTTAAAAAGCAATACTTTGAGAAATGGGGAATATTTTTTCACTGTTTTGTTGTTATTGTTTTCTACTGGAATATGATGTAAAGTATACAATTGTGTGTACTATGTTGTAACGCTTACCTTGCACTGTATTGTAGGTCTTTGATAGGTTTGTGTAAAAAAAAAGAATAGGCAATTTGCAGATCATAGGAACTTGGCCCCTCCTATCTCTCTATCCTCTTCCTTCCTTTGTTTTAAGGGATGTGATGTTAATATCTTGAATGTAATAAGTCTAAAGGCTGGGTATAGTTTACAACTCAATGTAATACATACACAAGCAAAATTCAATTTCCTATATTTTGAGACATTATATTTTGAAAAAACTTTTTTTTTAATATGATAAAAAAAAAAAAATGTTTGTTGCAATGATCACATGCATTAATTGAGGAAAAAAGAAAAATTTCATGAAGTTGTCTAAAGCAAGATACCTCAATCAGTGAGTAAAGTATTATAAGAAATTATGTACATGTATTTGTTTTTGCTTCTTTTATTAAAACATATTTCATAAATCTGTATGTAGACTGTTTCCAATATTTGTAAATGTATGTTCAGTTACAAAAGCAAAAAAAATCATCGGTTGGTAGTATATTATCTAGATTACATTAGATGTTATACGATGTTTCATGAAAAAATGTCAGTACTGGAATTCCATTTTTTTTTCATGCTAAATGTTATTTACCAACTTTTGGTGAAACAATGAGAAAAGTAACATTTTTGTACTTTCCTTGTAAAACATTGAATTATGTGCTAATTACGACACAGTTTTTGTAATAATTATCAGGTTTGGCTTTTTCTTTTTAACTTAAAAAACAAATAAAAAAAGAAATTGTTCTAGGAGCAATTTGAAATGAAGTATTTTGAAAACGAAAAAAAAAAGTGTATTGGCTTTAAAAATCACCTGCTTTCATGATTAGGATTTTGCATATTTATGGAATCTGATTCTACATTTGACGACAGAAAATGATTTAGATTATGTTATTTGCAAACTTTGCTATAAATTGCCGTAATTGTGATATATTAAAAGTTATGTGTAAAACGTAAAATGATTTTAGTCAAAACTAAATCTACTCCATTATTCCAACGGGCAACAATATTGTTTGAGTAAAGCCCAGTTCATTCCCTGAAAAATATGACGGAGAACTTATTTTTGTAAAATGTGTTCAACTTTTTAAAACTTGTTACCAATTAAAAACATGTATCATCAAACGAAGCAGTTATTATTATTTAATTAATTTAATGTATCATAAGTCTAATATATTTTTAAAAGTCTATCTAAGAAGAATATAAGGAAAGAAAGTGACATAAATGTAAAGCTTATGTCACGAGAGTGGTAAAAGGGGAAAATGAGGCAATGGTAGTTCAAACTTTAAAGAGACAATGAAGGAGAAATGTGGAGGCAGAGAGATACAGAGGGGTAGAAAGAAAAAAAAAGGAAATGGGGGAGAGACAGACAGACATAGAGAGAGAGAGAGAGAGAGAAAGGGGGGGTTGAGGTCCCGAATGGAAGGAGTTATACACTTGGGGAGATACCAGAACTAGTTACCAAGAATCAACGTAGAAGTACTATACATGGGTAAAAACACATTTTGATCCGGCGAAAATGTTCAAACATTTTGAAAGATGAAGACAGTCGTAGACCGACAGAGGGAGACATAGGTGTCGCCTACTTCTGGATGTTGACATAATGACATTTACAGATAAAATTTTTGAGCGTGTACCTAATCTATCGTAGTAGGTATCTAGCCATCTGATTGGTCGAAATTGGAGTCGTGATTTTAGCCTTTCCCGTATTATAGCGCATTTTTGTTTATACGCTAAGAGAAAGTTATTTACTATTTTGTTTCGCAAAACGAACGATACACCATGACTGAAAATTATTTTAAACCTCAACAAGCAAACGTAAGATTCAAGTTGGGTATCATACATTATCAACAAACTGAATTAAAATGCATTTACTCTTTAATTATGACGTCATAATGCGTTTCCTAACAGTAACACACCCAGAGGGGCATGCGCACTGGCACAGTTTACGTCATGAAAAGACGCATACAAAAAACGGATTGCGCCGGATTGCGCATAGCAACACGTTGACGCAATAGTCTGCGCGCACATGTGTTTTGTTGATACCTTTTGTTTTCCCGCCCATTCATTTATTTTATTTTTATTTATTTCTGATATTTAGGGTATATTATCAAGGGTATCCTTTCCAATAAAATGGGGATAGAGTCTAGATGTAAAACTTCTCGTTAATTTCAAAGAACAGTTAGAAATGCATCATATTACTGAGTATCTTGGACATTCAGGAACCTCGATGGCGTCGCTTTTCACTGCAAACCCTTTCGGCTTTCTCATGAAAATGGGAGAGAGCGAAGAGCTGGCTTCTAGACAGTCTACAGACTCCGGGAGCATGGGCAGAAAAACCATTTCAGATCTTCAGGTAGAGTATGGGTTGATGTATTTAAATGTCTAAGCTTTTGGTGATTGTGCAGACAAAATGTTTGCAATGTGATATGTTCAACGCTTTAGGCCATGCTATCTATACCTTAGTTACCGATAAAGGTGATGGATTGGTAAATATTATAATGATGATGATGGCGAAGATGATCAAATGATGATGATGATGGCGAAGATGATCAAATGATGATGATGATGATGGCGATGATGTTGATGACTAAATTGTGACGATAAATGGCGATGGTGACGAAGATGATGATAATAACGACAACGATATTAAAGACGATGATGTTTTGATCACGAATGCATTAACAAGACAATATAAAACTATGACATTGAATCCAGAATTAATTCCCATCTTCATCATACTCAGCTTAGCGTCTTTAGTCTCCTTTAACACGATCAAAATCTTTCGATCACAAAAATGTATTCTCGTGCTTCTAACAAATCGATTAGCTATATGGGAGGGGGAGGGGGTGTCCGGACACTTAAACAAAAAATAAAGCCTTCGTATTGAACAAAGAAGTCATTGGTACTCGGTACTTGGTACTTGGTTGTTGTTCCTACAAAAGATTCCTAATGGAATTTAAACTGGAGATCGTGGTGGCAGAGGGTGGACTTATTTCGGAAGGAGTGCTACTTTAAACTTTGCTGAGTCAGTCAGGGATACTAATGTCGAATCGAGATCATTCCATGCTCTGGTTGTGCGTGGAAAAAAAGAGTTTTTGTATACATCTAATCTGGTTAATGGTATTTCGAACTGACTTGAGTGCCCGCGTCTGCTACGATCTGGTTTAGGTGTAATGTGTGTTTGGGCATCTATGTCCAGCTGGCCATGTAATTAAATAGCACTAACCGTCATAAATATGTTGCCCTTTATAATATTGTCCAACGTAAGTCTTAGAAGATTTATGAAGTCAAATTGCTGTTTTAAATCAATTGTCTGGGATACACAACGTCTATGCTGAGACCCCAAGGAAATAAGCTCTCGAGCTTTCGTGGGTTATCCTGTTCAAGCTGACTTATTTTTTATCTGTTATTATTGTATATTGTTGTATGTTGGAAGCTTGTCGAATAAAAATCAATCAATCAATCAATGTGTATTGATGTAAGAGAGGTTAACACGAACACAATCCTTCTCGAATTAATCATCCGTACGGTCCGCTCTTTCATGACCTTCGTGTCCGAACGATTGTTTTTCTCTTTTCCCCATACGAATCACTTCATTACTTTATTACTTTGATTACAACATATATACAACAACAACAACAAAACTGGAAGGGAAAGGTCAAGGCATGAATAATCATCTTGATATTACTTATTAATTTTGCTTGGATATGTATTGCCAATTGACATAAAACATAAACGCTTTTGAAAGTCATCCAAATTGAATGACTATTGCAGGATTGACTTCTTAGCTGAAATGGGAGAGCCTGGAGAGGAGAAGATATGCTGCAAGCCTCCACCTCATGTACAAGATCCAAAACAACACAATAGCCATCATTGTACACCATTACACAGCACCCATGATTGCCAGCAACACACGACAGTATCACTCAAAGAAGTTGCTGGCTATCCCATCCCGCACCCAGCTCTACCAGAACCCATTTTTCCCTCGGACAGTAACTGCGTGGAATGCACTTTCAAAGATCACCCTTGACGCTACTTCACTGGAGGGCTTCAAGGGTGCGCTTCCACCCAACATCTAGACCAAGAACTAGATAGTTTATTCCTCAGCACTATATACATCCTGACTTATGGATCCTGCTGAGTATCGTTGTAGAAGTAGAAGTATAGAAGTAAGCATAATTTATACACCTTAAAAATTGCAGGTCCGAATGATGATGTGGGAACTCGAAGCCTACCTGAACGGCGATCACACGAATGATAAAACGTCGATAAACTCTGCTTCTGTTTTCGATCTCGGTGACGGAGGGGTAAAGGTATGTATTCACGGTTTTGGTAGTTCGTGCTAAAAACGAAAATGCATTGTTCTGTCCATTTTTTTCATTGAGTACGATCCAATCTTTATATTTTCACCCCATCTCAGACAAAATATCCTCTAGTTATCTGCATCACCTTTTAATGGAAGGGGAAAAACGAAGTTGGTGTAATACTTTGGGTGACGATCTCCTCCAAATGCATATGAAAATGTGAAAATGCGGTTTTCCCCTATTTTACAAATTGTTCTTAAAGCGTTATATGTTTGCTAAACTTCTCAACACGAGATCCCCATTCAGTGGCGAACTCGCACTGAAATTCGGTCATGTCGTTTGGGGAATCTCGATCTGACCAGCTCGGTAAACCTATGTCAACAGGTCCTCAGAACTCAAATCGATCGGACCTCCAGCAAAAATATTTAACGGCCTTTGGGAAAAATTTCCAAAATTGTCCATGGCATGTCCGTGTTCTGTCTCCATTTGATCCGAAAAATTAACGTTTTGCCAAGTTACTCGTTCACTCTCAAAACTTGCTTCATCATCATCATCAAACCAAAATATTTCTTCAATATTTCTCTTTCAGCCATCTCAATTTCAGGCCTTCACCTCTCTCATGGAATCAGGGAAGTCAAATACTTTCTTAAAGGAACATCTGGGAAAGCGACTTAAGCTGGAGCAGCTTTGCGGGGACCTCCACTACAAGAGCTCCAGGAAGGTGATGGCAGAGCTCCGTGACTGCGTCCTCAGGGCCAACCCACCGCTGAAGTCGGAGAAGATGATGGAACTGTTCGAGATCATCCTGGTGGAGACGCTGGAGGGACAGCGGGAGGCAGAGGCCGTGTGGCGGGCGGATCCACGCAACATGAACAAGCTGAGCACCGAGTACATCGGGAACAGGATCTCGTGCGCGATGGGAAGCCTAAGTACACTGTTTAATCAAACTTCTGGAAAAATCATGCCCGTCATCGATTATTTGCTCGGCACCGACGACGGTGATGACGACTCCGGAACGGACGCTCACGACCAGGGTGTTCACGCGACGACGACTTTCAGTGGAGCCGATAGCGACGGACCAGGAAGTTACAACCGCGTCATCACGCGAGGCGCGCTCGAACTGGAAAGGCGTAGAGCTGGCGAAAGGCACCCACGTTGTAGCGTACGAGTCAATGACGAAACACAGATCGAAGGTGATCGCGACACACAAAACAATGGGACATCTAGGATTCTGCGTTCAAGCAAAACAAAAATCGAGAGCCACTATTTTCTCAGAGACAGTGGATTAGCTCAGGAAGTCGACAGAAATACCAACAACTGCGCCGATACTGGAATCGAAATGGACATTTTCGGTGAGGACTATATCCATGACGAAAAAAACAATCTTATCAAGAAAGAAGTGAAGATCAGATCTAAACCGGGAAAGATAGAACGGAGACTCATCGAAGGAGCACTGTGTAGCGACGATATTTATATCGATGTACAACTGTGATCTGTGCAACTGTACGTTACGTTAGGCAGTGTTTATTATGTAATCATTCCATTTACAGGACCACCTAATAGAAGATTGTAAGATCATTATCGTATACTTTTTATTAGCTTGTCGTTGGAATATTCAATGACTTCTACACAATTTGAATGGATTTCTCTTTTGCGAAACTACATGCTTCAATAATGACATATGCCTTCTTGAAAATCAGAAATGAGTGAA
Organism: Strongylocentrotus droebachiensis; assembly: GCA_035222895.1. Lineage (NCBI taxonomy): Eukaryota > Metazoa > Echinodermata > Echinoidea > Camarodonta > Strongylocentrotidae > Strongylocentrotus > Strongylocentrotus droebachiensis. The sequence goes on from JAVYIG010001644.1 coordinate 160,834, forward strand.
AAGGTTGCATAAACTCGGTAGCGTTTCATACCGTTCAAAGGGACTGATCTCATTTTAGGATGAGCCCCATCTACGGCAACAGTCATGACAGTGAACAATGAGGCTTTTATTCAGATATAGGAGAACAAATAAAAAGTCATTAATATCCTCTTCCATACACCTCTAAGGGAAACGTAAAGAGTGTTTTCAGACTCTTCTGTCGATGCCCTGCCGTTAATTTTTTATATAAAATTTCACACTATGAGCCTCATGCTTTCATCAAATTAATTACTAAATGCTTGTATTCATGCAGAAAGATTATTTTATGTTTGTTTATTTTAGGAGGTGTATTAGTTTGTAAATTTGTTTGCAATAAAATGAAGCAAAAAAGAAGAACACGTTTGGACTCGCATAATTATGTGTGATGTTTCTTTATTCACCTGCAATTTAAATTGATGAAATTCGAAAAATGAGAAGGAGGGGCTCGTTGATACTTTCCATGCAAATTTACAAGGAGCCATCTCATTGGTAGAGCAGTGGTCTCACGTTATCGGGAGGTCCCGGGTTCGAAACCAAGTCGATGCTTTCGTGCCCTTTTAAGGCTGTTGAGGCGGGCAGAAAAAAAGGAAAGGCCGGAGGGGGCAATGAGAAAATGGGAACTAATTTTGGCCTTATATAAATACATTTTGACCTTAATTCCTAATTATATTTAATCATCTAGAATGACATGTGGGATAACAGTATTGGTTTTTCTGAATATTTTTTGTTTTTGTTTCACTCACTAAGGTTTTTCTTTCCCATCTTCCATTTGAAAAGTTTACATCGAGAACCGTTGTACCGTGTTTCTCAGGGCAGGGGGCGAAATAAATTTTATCACGCGACATGTGCTATGGATATGACGTCGTGACTTTAGACGATTCCGATCAAGGGTCTTGTTTCTGACTGTTGTTTACATACTGTTCACGCGATGTTGAATTCGTAACTGGAAACATTTCTGAACCTTTGAAGTTTGAGAGAAGCAACATCTGAAGAAAAATGCTGGGGAGCATTTGGAACTTCGTGAAACGCCATAGGAGAAAATTCTTGGTGCTTGGTGCAGTTGCAGGAGGTATATTTTCATTATCTATTTGTTTGGCGCGTGATGATATTCCCACCCGTGTGTTTTTGTGTCAGTGATTCTCACGTTGTGTGTGGGCGAGTTGTAAACATGGCGAACAATCATAACTTATTAATATTTGAAACGTTGCAAATTTAACTTAGCATGCTTATGACATAAGCATGCTAAGTTAAATTTGCAACGTTTCAAATATTAATCTGCAACGTGACACATCCCGCGATAGGAATTCAAAATAAAATGTAGAAGAAGAAGGAGGAGGAGGAGGAGGAGGAGGAGGAGAAAAAGAAGAAGGAGGAGGAGGAGGAGGAGGAGGAGGAGGAGGAGGAGGAGGAGAGTATTATTTGCAATTTACATTCCATTTGTGATGAGATGAGACTGAGTCTGAGAATGATGAAATACAAAGCCCCACTGTCCTACTTGTAGCTACTTGCTCCCTCTATCATGTCTATATAGAAAACTTCCCCAATTGGTGCCTGTTGGTCCCCCATGATCCTCTATTTCTTATGTTATTTGAGAGCTGAGTTGATGAGATAGCCACCTGTCGGTGACCTTGCTGTGTGGTCTAATCCCTCTTAGCCACACTAGTGTTGATAAGCTTTAACTGGTGATAAAAAAGGAACATAATTTAGTCAGAATGAGTCTTTTCAGAAAAATTAGTAATAAGAATTTTAAGTTCAGTTCAGCTCATTTTATTTAATACTTTCCTTAAAAATATACAAAGATAACAATTGAATAAAAGTTACAAAATGATATTGATATAGTCTATTAGGTCTACATGTATGTGATAAAAACATAAGTGGAGAAGACAAGAAGTTAAAGGAAAAAGAAATAGGTACATTAATGAAAGTATTTAGAGACAAGATGGTAAAAACAGTTAACCAGGTTTTATGTACAAGTCTCCAGCTTCAGTAATTAAATCAAAATAACCATTCATTTTGTCATGCTATTACATGTAATTATTTGATAGAAAGAGGAAAGTGAAATGATTGGAATTCAAAACAAAATTTCTTTCTCCAGGTGCATCACTCCTTTACAAGTATGCTGAGTGGAAGTTGAAGGAATGGAGAGAGACAGAAGAAGCAGAATGTCTCGCAATGGCTCGCAGAGCGCACCATTTCGAGAGCAACCAGCGAACATGCAACATGACAGGTAATATTTCCCTATCCCCATCACACAGACAAGACCGACCTCTGACCTTTAGACAGACCTCAGATCTACCTCTAACTGACTTCAGACTGACAATCAACTGATACAAAATATGGTCAACCTTTTGTTGGTTATCATTCATTTTGTTGTTGGTGTGGTGGTGTGACTGATGTAGAAATATCATCAACGTAAATTTTGCTGACTTGATTTTTCTTTTATTCTTGTACAATAATTTATAATTTAAGCAAGAGAATTGTTATCAGAAGGTAACACATTTGAGAGCATTAACCATGCAAAGTATTTGTGACATTAGGATTTAAGGAATAAGTTGTTTCAAGGTTTATTTCAAATAAATAATTAAATGTGTTTAATTAACATTTTGTATATTTAAGATATTCAAATTAAAGTGCACTGAATATTTAATGGAAGAAATATATTGCATCTGCCTTAAGAATCAAATAGAAGATGTAAACTAGCTACGTAATGAACAGAGATCTGTACAATAAATTGAATGAATGTCATTTTCTGCAAATTTTCTTAAGTACAATGTGTTTGCATTTTGCTAATCCCAAAGTGTTTATGAATGATCTTTCAGACAATAGGATTAGCAATTCCGATTCTGAATTTTGGAAAAGCTACTTTCTTAACATGCATTTCCATCATAACAATGAGAAATAAGCAATTTTTTTTTTTAAAACTCAGACGATAGACCAGTTTAATTTACAAATTTCATGACAACTGAAAAGCTTGTCAGAGGCTTGTCCGACATAGCAACAAGTAATGTATGCAGACTGGATTCCAAGTATTGCAGTTCATTCCTTAGTCCCAGGAAAGAAACATCCATAACTTTGAGAATGTTGGTAAACCGGTCTATTGGTTTGCATGATTTTGTAAGTGATTAAATTAACATTGTTTCTGTTATTACTTTATTCAGTTCTCTCCATGATCCCCAAACTGAGGGAGCTGCTTCTTTACCATCTCAACTCTGAAGAGCTCATCCAGAAACTGAAGTCAGGGTAAGAAGTAGTATTGGATATTTAGAGAGACTGTTTGTTGCTCTATTTAGGCTGGCCTTTAGCATATTTTGTGGTATGGTATATTTCTTCAAAATCTGTCTTGCTTGCTGCTTCGTACAAAATGCATAAGACAATACATATCAATAATATACTATCATATTATGATGGCATTAAAAAATAATGCGCAAATTGGCATGGTAAATGTGAATCATAATTAACATGATTAATGTATATCTTCCAATTGTCTCATTTCCATCGGAAGGAAAAGAAAGAAGAAAAAGCTGAGGAAAATGGGGAAAAGACAATGGAAATAAAATTAAAACAATTAAGGAGAAGAACAGGAAAGACAGATGAAGAGAAGGGAGAGGCTGAATAATTATTGATCGTAACATTTTCCAGCAGCCCATCCCATGGTCTGTACCATTAACAATTCAGAAATGTGATGCCTTGTAGGGCCATTGGGATAATGGATCATACTGGGGAAGATTTTTCATTGTAAGGATTAATTAATACCATGGATCATATTTTGGGGTTTTTTTTAATTTAAATTTGGTAATTACTTGTCATTGTTAGTCCAAGAAGAAGTTATGCAATGTAGTTCAAATGAAGATTTTGATGCGTATTTACTTTAAATAAAAACACAGGCTTGTAACTTTCTTTTATACTGGATCATGCTTTTTTTAAATTAACTACACTCACTCTTTCTCTCTCTCTTTCTCCCTTTCTCCCTTTCTCATTCTCCCTTTCTCCCTTTCTCATCTGACAGAACTGAAAACAAAGTTGTAGTATGGAATGAACTGAAAGTTGTCAGTAAGTATAGTCAATTTGTAATGGATAAGTGAAGTTCACTTTGGTTTTAGGTCATAGGTTTAAAGTTAGGATTATGTTTTGTTTCAGATCCAAAGTTGAAGTTACAATGCAGGACTTCAGCAAGCCTATGAAATTAACCCTGGGCCAATTATAGCAGTAATATATATTTTTTGCATTCAGGAAGGCATTTCTCCCGACCAAATTGAAAATTGTCTGTTTAAGTTAATTCTATGAATTTTTGTTTCAGTAAATCGCATGATTCCTTATTTCGACAAGTGTTATGAATCTCTGTTTCGTGCAGTACTCGCAAATATGTATTTTACTTAAACATGACAGGTGCCTTTAGCATTCCTTGAGAATTATAAATTAAGGGTTCAGTGACACAAAGACGTAACTCCATATTTTGCCAAAATGAGTTCATTTGTATTTGATATCAAAATGTTCAGAAAAAGGTGGGCTTTCCAGGAAACACAAAGACTTTACTCTACCCAACACCCCATTGAGGTCAATGGCTAGTGAAACATAGACTTAACTCCGGCCTAAGTGCTCAGTGACATATAAACCACTTTTTCTCAAAATGTCCAAAATGGAGTTACATCTATGTGTCACTGACCTCTTAAAAGAGCTCAAGCATTTTCCTTCTGGACTTATATTTCAGGTTTCACAAGAATGGTGGTCTCTGTGTACAGTACCGTGTTGCTGACAGCCTTTCTGAGAGTACAGCTGAACATTCTGGGAGGCTACATGTACCTCGATACACTGGCTGGGAAGAATGGCCTGGTGAGAACAAGATGGGGTGTGGTGGGGTAATAAGGTTAAGGGTCAGGGTTGAGTGGGGTAATAAGGGAAGAGTGAGTGTGAAAGAATAGAATTGTAGGGAGTGTAGATTACAGCGTTTGGACAGTCTCCTTGAGAGTAGAGCTGAACATTCTGGGAGGTTACACACATCTTGATACGCTGATAGGAAAGAATGGCCTGGTAAGAACAAGATGGAATGGGGAAATTAAAGATAAAATTGAGTTCTGGTAAATATAGAAAAATAAATGGTCACAGAATCTAACGTAAAGCTTCTCAAGCTAAAATATTTGATTTATCACCTCAAATAATCCTTATTTCATGACAAATACTTTAAGGCATGTGCAATACTCTTTTCAAATAACGATGCTCTCTCTCTTCTACTCCGTTAATGTCACAGACATATTACCAGGTACATGCCACCCAGGATGTACAGAAGGAATATCTTGCCATGGTTCAATACCTTCTAACAGATGGTGAGTGTGTTTTTGATGGGATTGGGGACAACTTTTGTGACATACCGGGGCCCTGTTTTAAACTTGTTATCAACGACAAGTTACAATCTCATTTAATTATCAGGATGATTGACTGTTACATGTATGTCTGGAGTAGATATTGCTATTTCTCTTCCACCTCGACAAAGAGAAGGGGCAATGGCAAGATCAGACTTTTTGAGTAAATATTGTTACAAGTATCGCTTTGATACATTAAAGTTTGTCATGGTCATGCCCAAAGCTTTCCTTATTTGCTTAACACTGATTGGAAACATTGAGGATTTAACAGCACTATAATCAGTCTTAAAGGTAAAGACCAGTAATGGTCATGCAATTGCATTGTGAAAGAAACGTTGTGGAATCGATCAGAAAAGGTTGATCATCTAGCATCTAGCATCTGCAAGGTTATGGAATCATCAAAATGATAAGAAATTTGGCCCATTCTTCGTAAAGTTACAAGCACTATACACAGAAAGATGTATATGGGACTACCATATATCTCTCACACAACCATGAGAGAAACAAATTTACCAAATATATGAATTAGTAGGCGGTTTCCCGGCAAATTTTTTATCATCATGTATTAGTCAAAACATATTCTTTCACATGATTGGTAATGAGAGCTTCCATTTCATTTTTTGAAATTGGGGCGTTTCCAATACTGGTCTTTACCTTTAAACAGTCTGTTGGTATCTATAAATAAAATACTGATCAAATTAATGTGTTCAAAGTATCATGTTCTTTATCATATATAGTAACGTCGAGATTGCATAGTCTGTGCCCTGCTATAAACTATCATTGCCAAACAAAGTAAATGTGTTGCAAGTGTTACATTGTGAATTGTAGCTTTATCAATGTTGTATAATAATAATAATATCAACATTGTATATTCTGTGCCCTACTTTAAATTATCACTAGCAAACAAAGTAAATCTATACAAATATTGCATTGTGAATTATAGCTTTGTAAACGTTGTATACTGCCCTTCCACGACAAAACAGCATAACTGAAATTTTAATGTTTCTGAGATATAGGAAGAAACGTGCATTTCAATTTGTTATTTAAAATGTCTAAATGTTTTTATTCAGTGTTGACTTATCAAAATAGGTAATTACAGTATTTTTCAAACGCTAAATTTTAGTTTAACATGTGTAACTTGATGTTCTGAGTCACCCATACTAAAAAACTCAAATTTGCAAGAAATGTCAGCTACCGGTATGCTGTTTTGTCACGGAAGGGCAGTATAGTCCTTGGGGCAATTTTGAATTAACATTATCAAAGAAGGAAATGTGAGGAAGTACTATGCCGATTCTTTTTGGTGCTAGTTTAATGATGGAATATTCTTCTTGAGAAGTTCCTTATGTTTATTTTCTCATATTGAATTTTCAACCCCTGATGCATATTGTTAAATGTCTTCAAGATATTACATCACTTGGCTTTTATTATCCAACACCTTCAAAATATTGTTTCATGATTTTTTTTTTGCAGGTTTGACTGAGCTCATAAATCATGTTCAAGAAGTTGTCCAGAATGTTGTTGGAAGGTAAGGCCCGTTTACCACCCCCCCCCCCCCCCCCCTCCTAGAAGATTAGATAATTATCATTCATCATCTTTTTCTTTATTTGTATTTGTTTAATTCTTCTTTGCTCATTCAACAACTGAGAGATTTATATTGTCTTTTTTACAAGAGTACACATTTTACTGAAGCCTAAATATACATTTGAATATAGTAAGTATATCTAGATGCAATAAAAATGAAACCCCCCCCCCCCCCACACCGCTAGGGATGGGGGGATGAAAGAGCAACAAGGTATATGACTTAAGTATGTAACCCCCTTCTTCTGCTATTTTGAATATGTGTAGACCACTGCAGATCTTTCTTTCAATTTTAATGTATCTTAGAATTTAGTTTCCTTTCTTTATTGATTTATAAAATGTGCCAATATGGAACATTTCAGTAGGAATATTCATATTCACATTTTAAAATTCTTACTTTATTTTTTATTTTGTAGTATATCATTACAGCAACTTCTAAGCCTGTCAGACATGGAGGAGATCATAGCAAAGGTCAGGGGTCAGGTAGAAACGACGCAGTATGGAGGAGAAGGTTAGTGGACTTGTCTTGCTGTGCCTCTCTTACTTGCCCCGTCTCTCTCTACATTTTCTCCCCCTCTGTCTGTCTGTCAGTGTCTCTCTCTCTGTCTCTCTCTTTCTCTCTGTCTGTCCCTCTCAGTCTCTAGCTGTGTCTCTCACTCTGTACATTTCCTCTCCCTCTGTCTGTCTGTCTGTCTGTCTATCTCTCTCTCTCTCTCTCTGCCTATCAGTCTCTATGTCTGTGTGTGTGTGTGTGTCTCTCTCTCGTTCTCTTTCTCTCTCCCTCTGTCAACCTGCCAGTCTCTCTGTCTGTCTCTCTGTCTGTCTGTCTGTCTCTCTTTCGGGCTGTCTGTCTCACCTTTGGAATGTCTGTCTCTCGGTCTGTTTGTCTGTCTTTCTTTCTGTTTTTTATTTACGTCCGTCTCTCTCTTTATCATTATCTATACCTCTTTTAGTTTTCATCCCTCCTGTTTCCCTGTTCCAATTTGTTCTTTTCTTTTTCCTATGTCCTTTCGGTTTATTTCCTATTACCGGTACTTCTTTCTTCTCTCCCCATTCTTCATTTTTTTTTTTTTTTTTTTTTTTTTTTTGGGGGGGGGGTCATATGTTTGTCTCTCCCGTTTTTTCCCCTCTCTTTTCTTATAGCTGTCTCTTTAGCTATCACTTTCTCATGAGGTGTACTGTCTTTTACTCAATTTCCTACCTCTTCCCTATTATTTTTCCTTCATCTACTGGTACTATTTTTCAAACTACATTATTTTGGGGGTGCAATTTTTTTTTAAATCCAATATCCATGTTGAATACTTATATAATATTGGTTGGCTTTGGGTGTGATACAAGAATATATCGCTCGAGCTATGACAATATATACTTGTATCACAGGAAACCAAAGCCATACAATAGTATTATTATTATCTATATTAGTCTGATTAGCGTAATAACAAACTTTGACTTACATTTTTTTTGTACCTCCGTAAATATGGCTTTTTTGTGTGTGTGATATCGCCATGATATCGATATTGATAGTTGAAGTTCCAGGATGACTGAGCAATACGAATACAATTTTAGTCAGTCATCCGGGTACTGCGCTAAAGATATTGAATACACTGATTTATCAAGATAATAATTGTTTGTAACTTCTGTTTCCTTGTACAGTGGTGGTACCAGACTGTTCCATTCACCCCCTGGGGAGGTATTTGCTGAAGCCGGAGGGACTAGATGGAGAGGAATCTGCTTGTCGGCTCAGCGATGACCAGCTGGTACTGAGCCAGATGCAAATAGAGACTAGGGATTTAGTTGAAAGGTAAAGTGCATATATATGTATATGAAAAATAGCTTGTAATCACGATATTCTGAGAACCTGTTAAAGGATTATAATCAAAATTGAATTTGAAAAATTGCTTCTGTTTTGGTTTGTAAAATCGCTCTATGGTGGAAGCACCATTTTTGACTGCATGCAGTCGAAGATCCATCTAGTTTGTTTGTTTTAACTTTCATCTCCTCTAGCTCTAATAATAAAAATAAAAGCAGCTTTCTGGACTTTAATACTTATTTCTTCGCAATTTCTCAAGCTTAAACAAATTGTCAACTGCGGGGCTACGCTCTCCACTCAGGCACTTTTGTTGTAATTCATGTAGAATTTCTAATTTTGAGCTTGCATTATGCTCCTTTCCCCCTTACAGCCATGATTTTAGCTGTGTGATGAACTCTTGCCTTGATATCGGATTCAGCCGTCTACTGGACAACATGGCTGAGTTCTTTAGACCAGTCACAACTCGAAATGGAGAAAGGTAGGTCACTGAAGGGTTTCACAGTCTCAGATCTCGTATATTTGCATAGATGACACCAGGGCCCTGTCATACAAAAAGTTATGATTGATCCAAGTCAATCGCTAGTTTGCAGTTTCCTATCTCTTATGTACAAAGCTGCAATTGATATTTATCGTAAATAAGTTGCGATTGATATCAACTGTTTGTAATATGGGGCCCAGCTCTGGGCTTCATTTCATCAATGACGTAATGTTAAGGCTTGTTTACATATTCCGCAGTAAACCACTGTGGTTTCTCGCAGGGGTATACCGCACTTCACATTTTAGTATCTTATAACTCACCGATACAGGTTTACGAGTAGGATCATTGTTTTGCCCAGCAACATTATGTAAATTTATATGATAATTGTTCTGCCACTTTGTTAATAAGTATTTCTTGTTTATGCGCTTTGTATCTAATGAAAAGGCGTTTATAAATTTAAAGAGAAGGTTGAGTTCTGGGAAGAGGTGAAAAATAATTTGTGAGCGTTACTCATTCTTATTATGCAAGTGTGGAAGAACACCAGAAAAGACATGTTCCCTGAAAAGCATGGCTCTTCAAATGCCTTCATATTCTAAATATGCATGTAACATCGTAAAAATCGGGGGGCCGGTTTTTTACGCCACGTGTTCGTGTAGTCCCATATACATTTTTCTGTGTACAGTGTTTGTAACTTTACCGAGACTTGGCCAAATTTCTTATCATTTTGATGATTCCAGAACCTTGCAATACACACAAATTCTTATATGCTAGATGATCAACCTTTTCTGGTCGGTTCCACACCGTTTCTTTCACAATGAAATCGCACGACCAGAACTCAACTTCATCTTTAATATTGTTATTATCTGGCTGTGTTAATAAATGTTGGGCACAGTGTCCATGCTATCTTCCTCTGCCTCCTCTGATCTTGTGTAATATTGGATAACATTGAGTATTTTCTTCTTTTGTTTCTTGCAGTCCATGTGGACTCAAACTAGCCATGGCCAAAGCCATCCCCATTGTGAATGGCCAGGTCAACGCACTTTGCTGTGATACTCCAAACCATTTTATCCAGGTTTGTATTCCATCATAACACAGCTTACTGCATGAACGTTGTGGCTGCCCAGTTAGGCAGCTTATTTTTGTCTGAATTTAAATTGTATGGGTTTCACTATGTCTGATTTTTGTGACTCAAAAATGGAACAGTAAAGTTCAAACTATATATTTTGTGTTTTTGCACAAGTTTTCTTGTTTGACTCTTGTTCCTCAGCAAGTCTTTCGAATCCAAACCAAATATTTTTGATATATAGTCTGTAAAGGTGTTGTGGTCTAAAGAATAAGTCACTGGGTTTAAATCCCAGCTTGGCACTTGGGTATAAATGTTAAATGGGTACCCAGTAGGATGTGAACGTTAGTGAAGGTTAGTTTGCTCAGCATTGCGAGCATCTGTACATTGGCGCCTGGCTAGAATGCTCCCCAGGGAGTGGAGAATGTGCATATGTTGTGTGCAGGCAAGCCCGAATCTGATGACCAGGGTAATACTATATCTGTAAAGTACTGAGAGAAAGTGTTGATGTATTACGTGCTATAGACACGGTTATGAAGTAGCCGGAGGCATTATGTTTTTGGGTTGTCCGTCCGTACATACGTCCCGTTCTCATGATCGCGTTTTCTCAAGAACAGATTAATGGATTCCTGCCAAACTTAGATCATGTATAAATCTTGCAGAGCCAATGAACTGATTAGATTTTGGGGTCATAAGGTCAAAGGTCATGGGGCTCATGTATGCAAAAATAGCTTGTGAACACATTCTCATTAGAACTGACAGATGGATTACCATCAAACTCAGGACATCTTGCAGAGCCAATGAGCTAATTAGATTTTAGGGTCATGAAGTCAAAGATCATAGGGTCATACATGTATATGAAAAACAGCTTGTAATCACAATATTCTGAGAACCTGTTAATGGTTTACAATCCAAGTTGAATTTTAAAAGTTGCTTTTGTTTTGATTGGTAAAATCGCTCTATGGCGGAGGCATCATTTTCGACTGCGCGCAGTTGAAGGTCCATCTAGTTTTAATGTTTTCATTCAGTTACAAAGTACAAATTCAAATATTTTTCTCATCACACAGGAGCTGCTACTGATGCAGTGCGTGAAGGACTTTGCTTCCAATGTTTACGAGGGCTTCAGCCAGCCTCCGGCCCATGAAGAAAGAAATGGCGATGTCAGATCACCCAATGAGAACGGTAGTGCAGAAAGGATTTAAGAGACATTTGACACATTGATTACAATAAATCATTGATGATCCAACATGAATGCCAGGATGTGGGACCAGCTAAAGACTGTCAGAGAAGAGAGGTAAAGGTAATCATTTTAGACATAAAAGTGGCAGAGAAAAGTTGGGAATATAGCCATTTTAGTGAATACAACAGAGTGATATAATGCACATTTGTGAGCCAACCTGGACTTCAGCATGTGGAACCAGACAGAGTGACGGAGAAGAGAATGAAATTATGCAACAATTTTATTGACTGTAAAAAGTGAAAAAGAGCATTATGAATCAACATGGATTTCATCATGCAGGACTAGCCAGAGAGTGACAGAGAGGAGAAAGAAATCTGACTGTAAAAGAGCGACTACCACAAATTGAAATAGAAAGTTGTGTACTAACATGGATTCCAGCACATGGGACATGCCAGAGAGTGATGGAGAATAGAGGGAAAGTTAACTCGTGGCTATAACAATGCTAGGAAGAAAGAGAAGCAAAGTCAACTGAAGTCATCTGTTATATGTTTGTTTATTTCTAAAAAGCATGCATAAAATGTGGGACTACATGTGGGACTACAAATTTGAGCTAAATGTATGGTGTCAGCACAGGTTTGAATATTATGAATCCTTATACAGATTATGATATGATTGTATCACTATAAGTATAAAGTATGATATTGCAGCATAAATGTACGTTGGTATAAACGTGATGTAAATTCAATTTTCAAAAATCTGTATGACCAAGTGCCTTGGGTCAACTGGAGGCTTATTCCATCTCATCTTTATTTCATTCTTTTGAATGATTCTCTCAAACTTTTTGAGTGATTCCATTTTTTCTCCTTCTTGATATTCGTTGATTTTACTACATACTTGGTTTCTCCTGGGAAGGGCTTGATAATAGGCCATTTTCGTAATGTTACCCAATTTAGTGCATACGTCTTCAAATAGTTTGCATCAAGGCTTTTCACAAAGATGTATGCATTCAATTTGGTTACATTAAATTTGGTTACATTACAAAAATATCCTAGAACTACACACTGAGCAGGTATACTACATAGAGTCTAAGATGTAGTCTGTGACTAAGGGGCAAAATAGCTTGGACTTGTCCACAAAGAATCCAGATTATCCAAGGGCAGTATGAGATTAGTTCGTGCAAACCATGATGAATTTACCAGAGCACCATAGTCTAACAATCTCACATTGCCTCAGATTCTGAAACAAAATCCTGGATTTAGCTCATGCTGCGATCATAATTATAAACCTTTAGGTCAGTCAGGAATCCCATGAATTTTACAAACCGATCGCCTGTCTGATTATCAATATATATATGATTGGAAATCAACATTTTAATTTCTGTTTTCTTAACATTTTTTTTATAAGACTACAGTCTATTGGAGAAAATGAGTATGGTAAAACCGGTCACTCAAAGATGTTTACTTTTTTGAGGCACTTCATGATCATTTTGAAGCACAATTTTGTTAGGGCTTCAATATTACACCATATCACAGAGACTGATAACATGTAGGGCCATGCATCTCAGATTTAACATTGTTAAACGATGCCCTTAATGTATGCTGTAATAGCTACAACCTATTCTATCTCAACTTCTCAAGCTGATGTTTGCCATCTGGACCATTGTTACCTCCTGGTATTCACCTCTCAAGTTTATGAAAAGGCTCTATTATGAAAAAAGCAGCTAGTGTACTCTCTGAAACCATATTAGAGCACTCTACCAATTAATTACGCTGTAGAACCAATTCTTTGTTTAGTGTAATCTTCTGCCACCTGTAGGTCCTTATGATCTTCTTTACACTATGTACCAAGTTTTATGAGAGGAGTTGTTAAGAATGGGCTATATTGTTATCCAAATGTATTCTCTCTCTTTCTTTTGTTTGCATCTCCAGTGTTGTAATCTTCAAATTACTTATCAAGTTATATGAAAGGATTTTTGTAAAGGTTTGGTCATGGTATTCTTGCTTGCTATTGTTTGCTATCTGTTACATGTATGTTATAGTCTTTACATTACTTTACAAGTTGTATGGAAGGACTTCAGTGTTCATGAAGACCACAAAAGTCACAATGTGCCTGTCCTCATCAGCTCAAGTTTGCCAAATAACCCAGTATTTTCAGACTCTGGATATTATTCTGAAGCTCGAAATTGCGTCTTCACTACACCGATACGCTTATCACAAACTTGCATGGACGGGCACAAATAACGGGATATTTTGGAGAGAAGACCAAGATTTCTCGGGATAATTGGTCGAGAAAATATCCCGCTAATTGCAACTGCGGGCTGCTGATACATGTACATGTAGGTATAACCCACTATTTTAATTATCCTGAACGCAAATTAACCAGTTAATTTGCGATCAGGATAGTTAAAATAGCGGGTTATTTGGCAAACTTGAGCTGATGAAGGCAGGCCTACTGTTCTCCAGAGGCCCTTCTCTCCTTTGCTATTGTTTGCTCTTTGCAGTGTGTGTCTAATCTCCTCATTTTTATCAAGTTCATGAAAAGATTCTTGATATTATTCTGTAGGGATCAGGAGATAATACCTGTTCACCCTTTTCATGATGTTATTGTATAGGGATTAGGAAGACCAAGCACATGTGTACCTGAACATGAGTCATCATTGCAAGAATGTTACAGCAAAGATATGAGAGAAAATGAAGTATTTGGTGATTCTGTAAGATGTGATGGTTTACGCCTCGATTGTGAGGATGTCTACTATACTACTACTGCATTTGGTTTGGAGCCTCCTGTGTGACAGCCCCAAAGGCCCAATAGACCAGTTCACGGTTAGCACATGTCCCAAATGGCCCTGAATATCCACAGGTCTTCAAAACATGAACATTTTGAAATGATCACTCCTACAGCGCTTGAGGTGCTACATAAATAGCCTTTGTTTCCCCTTTTCAAAAATGGAGTGCACTGCTTGTGCATAAATGAATAGTGATTACATAACTTCATGAGCACATATCCAGTATTCTCCTTGTATTTCACAATTTGGTCTGCAATGACCTTTATCTGCTCATGCTCAGACTGCAACCGTGACCAGGGGGGTGTTTCACAAAGATCCTAAGTAGAACTTAACTCTAAGTTGGACTTAAAAAATATGGAAAGCCATTAGCATCCTTGAAAACATTTTGTAAAAGTTACTTTAAAAGACATAAAATGTTGATTCAAATCATTCATATTTTCTATTATCATGGGAGATTCTATGTTCTTGATGTGGAATTTATAAAAAAGTCTAAAATACTTAAATTTCTGCTTTTGAATATATTTCATTTTAAGGCTCCAATGGCTGTCCATAATTTTTAAGTCCAACTTAGTGTTAAGTTCTACTTAGGATCTTTGTGAAACACTCCCGTGGCCTATTCAACCAGTCCACCTTTCATTCTTGAATTTTAAAAATCACACACAAAACATCAAATTTACAAGGGGTATGAGTAATATAGTTGTTATATGTATATATTAGATATGCATACATACATACATGTTCAAATATAAATGTACTACCTGTATTTCATTTGATATGACATATATGCTACGTGAATGTTGCTGACTTGCTGTATTTCTGTCTTCAATTTGAATTGCTTGTGAAATGACCAAACGGTGTTGTATAATTTGGCATCAAGGAGGTTTAAAATGAAAGATCTCAAACCTTGAGTATGGGCTATAATATTTGACAATGTAATTAAAAAAAAGCTTAGTGGTACATCTATAATCGATTAGATCCCAACAATGAGCAACGAACAATCTCGGATCTGCGAAGATAATTTTCTCTCTTTTTTTGGAGGGGCTACATGTACATTTATCCCCAATTTGACAACTTGGCAATGAAGAATGATTCATAATGGAAGATTATTTTTTAAGTCTGGTGTTTACCAACAATTTTTGTTATCATTAACTTCCAACAACGAATGAGGAACATTGTTCACATTATCATATGTGTCATTACTTCAGTTGTTTTATATATATGTGAAAGTTATATGTGTATAATTATGTACACTGTGATGATTATAATTATGTACATAATTGTTTTTATATTGCAATAATAACCGCTGGTATTTACGAGCAAATTTGATGATTGGCAAATAAAAAAGCCTTCTATACATAAGTCTATTTTGCTTCCTTTCATTTTGATATATTTCTGAGTAACTGAGAATTTGGCCAGGAAACTTTTATAGCCCCACTGTCCTACGTGTAGCTACTTGCCTCCCTCTATATAGAAAACTTCCCCAATCAGTGCCTGTTGGTCCCCCATGATCCTCTTTTTCTTATGTTAGTTGAGAGCTGAATTGATGAGATAGCCACCTGTCAGTGACCTGGCCGGGTTGTCTAATCCCTTCTGACCCCCAGTAGTATTGACGGTATTTAAAACTTGGACAGGCTTTTTGGCTGACAATTTTTGAAATTCTTACACCCCCGCACACCCCCTATCCCTCCAAATAAAACGTTGATTTAATTGTGTCTGAATTTTTTTTACTAAGTCGGTAAATATTGATGTAAGACGATATGAATAAAAACATGGAGTTTCACTATATATAAATGTATTTATCATAAAAGTTAACCTAGTTTGGAATGCATCGCTCATAAATTTAGTCGGATAAAAGAGACAATACGCGTTCGGACTCAAAGTGAACGAGCGCACTCATTCGTTGATCTCTATATATCCCATGTCGATATTCTAGTCACACAGAAAAAAAACCGCACACCCCCATAACCTGTGTTGCCAAGAAGACAAACTTGACCTTTCATTAAAATTCACACGACCTTCATGTATTGAATGGTCTTTAAAATAGATTTATATGAATTTCCTTGACAAGGGTAATTCTTGTTAAAACATCTTTAGCTTTCCTTATCTCGGTCAGACTCCGTCATACGTAGATTACGAGATCATAATTTTTGTGAGGAGAGTGAAATATGCTGAACAAATTGTATTTGTACACGTGCAAAAGTATAATGATGTAGATAACCTCATCTGTCTGTCGAACTTCTCAATTCCCCATCCTCTCTAGAGCGCGCGCTCTCTCTCTCTCTCTCTCTCTCTCTCTTTCTTTCTTTCTCTCTCTCTCTCTCTCTTCATTTTCATATCTCATTCTCTCGGTCTGTCTGTCTCTCTATCCTTATATCACCCTTTCTCTGTCTGCCAGTATGCCTCTCTCTGTTTCCTTACCCAATATACTCTCTATGCCTGCCTGTCTGTCTCCCTCACTATTTCTGCATCCCAGGCTTAGAGGTCGTTTATTTTCGATGTATCAATGGAAATCTATCGAAAATCCATTCGGAAAGCTGCAGGGTCTTGAGAAGAGAGTCGAGCCTCATTATAACGGTTGATGCCGTTAGTTTGATTTGTTTGATCCTTTAGTTGAGCTTACAAAGAAGAATGCCCGTCTCAGCTATGACCCATGGTTACATCAGTCTCTACATAATTAGGAGGCTAATGTATAGGCCTTTGTTTCTAAATAGTTGTTGTTGGGGTTTTTTTCGAAAAAAAGAGAAGAAGAACAGCAGTGATAGCTCATTATCATTTGAATTATCCCATTAGAAGCAAGCTCTCTATTGTAAAGGTGCAAAATACCTTTTTATTTTGCTAATTAACATTCCGTTTATTTCGGATTTCATATCTTATTTGTTTCTTGATTGTACATAATATTCGAAACATATGTATTAAACTGGGACTTCTCATTTGGAGGGGGATGGGTCTGGATATAAATGAAAATCGTAGGATAGGCGATTCTGGCGTCATGCAGCCCTAAATCAATGAAACGGAACGCATATTTAGTGCATGCAAAACCGAAAGAAAAAAAATACACCTCATCTTGATGTTGTTTGGCGAAATAAAACATTCACGGAGAAGCGAATATTTTGTAATTGAATACCGTGATATGTTGACATGTAATCGAATCAACAAGAATGACACAATGAGCAACCCGATCCAAGACTATTCTGTTTTCAACTTTCATTAGTTTTACAAACATCTCATTCTATCCAAACACGTAACTCAACCCCTCTTCGCAGGTGCACATTCAGTCAACTTATATCCAAAACCAATTAACCTTTGGGGAAATAAAAGAAAGCTCAGTTTATGAAATCAATACGGCGACGGCGAGACCGAACACGATACGATCGTCGTCACTCTGATCCGATCAAGTGCTGATCGATTTCAAGACCAAGTTTTACTTCACACAGACGTCGTGACTGACAGACACAGATTGTGAAAGCAGATAACTTTATCCGGCTATTGTTCATTATATAAATGGGAGATATCGCTTTTCGTCACCTGAAATCTTTGTTATGAAACCAGACCGGTGTTGCTGTCAAGCGTAAGTAATCATTACAGGCCCAAATCAAATATCTGTGAGCAAGCTCTGAGTTATGCTATGAGAGAATTGAGAGATGGGTTTTGTAGGCCTGTCTTTGTTAGATCTAGATCTAGTCTAGGCCTATAGCTCATATTGAAAGATGAAAGCAACTCAAATAAAATAAAATCCAAGTAGCCAGGCCTATGCATCATTTCATATTTCGCAGTGGCTTTAATAAACGGAAGGGGGTGGGGGGGGGGGAAGAAAAGCTACGTTTTTGCTGGGAGATCTGATATTTTGACTTAAAATACAGTTTGTGTAGGTTGGGTACAGCTCTACTATACATCTGTTATCACATCTTCGTTCTCCAGACTGGCCATGTGTTACGTAGACGGGCAGGCTCGCCGCTAGAAACTCGATACGTGCTGGCAGTGAGTCGACCAACCTCCTGAGAATTATTCGGCATGTTCCTACTTCACGGGTCGACTACTTTGGTATTCGAATCACCATTTCATTGTGACATCTATTTGATATCTAGTATTTGTGCGTGGTAATTCGTTATATATTTACGGTATGCGATTTGAAATGTAAAGTTACACAAGATAATTCATTGTGTAGAAACTATTTTTAATCTAGATTAATTCTGACCTCGAGGTTATTTTCAGTCTGTGATTTCAGAAAGTGTTCTGATTTGTTATCCTCTACTAGCGCTATATAGCCTCTACATGAGATAGAGCCTACTTCTTGATTTGAACTTGACCAATGAGCTCCGTGCTTAATTGACAAGTATTTGTAATCATGTCGGTGAAGCGTCCTTTCCGATTTTCTCAGAACGTTGCGTTACGAAAAGAAAAATGATTAGCGCCATCTGTCGAGCACTTCAAAATATTAGTCTAGTTGCCCTGTTTACAATATTATATAACAATTTACTGACTATTTGATTCCACCTGACCCTGTTTGATATTCAGTTGCAATTAATGGCAACTTTTTGGCTATTTATATTAATGGCAACTATGTACATGCATAAGAGATATAATAGGAGACTGCGAACTTGCGACTTATTCAGATCAATCGCAACTCTGATATACATAATGGTATTCCCATAGTCTATAAATGGAATCCACTTTGCATACATCAACTGTTGCTATGTCTGACAGGCCTCTGATTATCCTTTGAGGGGTGAGGGAAACTCTTCTTTAAGAAAATGAATATGCATACAATTAGTTAAACAGTTTCACTGTAAAGTTTCATTCTGTCACTTGAACTATAATCTTGATGAATCAATTACTTTTCTTTCCCTCTCTTATTATTTTATTTCATGTGGATGGAAGACCCACAAGAGGCACAGATAAAGATGAAGAAAAAAAGACCAAAATATGGGTGTGTATATGAAAGAAAAATCGGCTCATCTGGACTATCGATAAATTATGTATGCTGATAGCTATGAATTAATGATCTTCTGGGGCACAGATTTATCAAAATTTAGGATGCAATGTATCATACTCTTTTATATGGGGAGGGGATAAAGGTCAAATAGATTTTATTTGCTGATAGCATAATTATACAAGTAGCCTAAAGTAAAGAATCACTGTCATTCATTGTAATTTTCATTTTGCTTGTCTACTGAACTTCGAACTATAAACCTTTAAATTATTATCCCCTGCGGACTGTCTACATCCAACAAATTCGAATGAAAAGAAAAGGAAATGCGGTTACAGTGGTTATTGTACAAAAGCCGCTATTCTATCCTATAATTTGAAGTATATCGAGTATATCAAGATGATTTGTATCTCCCGTTCCCATGCTCGCTGCGCATCGATGCACCGACGTGAAAAGAAGACGATCCCGCAGACAACAGCTTGTTTTGTTTATTACGCGCTCCAACACCTGTTCACCAAACATTCCTATGCGCTGATTGGCTCGCTGACTCATTGGGTCGTGTCCGTGCATTCCAAAACGGCAGGTGCATCGTGTAGATTACCGGATGAAATCCACTCGATCCACTTGTACGGTATGAGAGGATCAAGCTTAAATGACCCGTTCACATGCAAAAGAAAGTCAAGGAATCGGGTTGAAAATATATGTATATATAAAGTGTGCTTATACCGAACACCAGGAACAAATAGTTGTTCGCAGAATAACAAGGATGGTATTTGGTATAGTACGGAGCATTTTTTAAAATGTTTACAATAGTTGTAGTTGTGTTGTATTTGGAGGATCGTCCGCAAATTAAAGTGATCATAAATTGTGTTCCTGAATTATGAAGTGGGGGAAAGTGGGATATATATTACAGATGTGTGTATATGCACGCGTGTGTGAGCGAGATAGGAGAGAGAGATTTGAAGTAGTAGACGCAGACCCCACTTGAACTCTAAAATATTCACGGGGTATTCACGCACTAAATGCTTTAAATTCCATGAACGTCTTCCATTAAATCCAGATTAATTTTTTAGCATGTGAACGGGTGCCGCACAAATCAGATCCCCTGCATCGCAATGCCACCAGAAGAACGGGGGATAAACGGCGAGGGAGAGGGGCACCAAGTCAAGCACCCGAAGACAATACAGGTGCCATAACCGAGTAGCAGGTGCTTGCCTATAGAAAAGTAACTTTCCTATTCATATGATCGTGGGAAAGTTTGTTGTACATTTATTTGTATGGGGTACGTGGTCCTTTTCCCACGTTTTCTATGTAACGGGACTGTTTTCAAGTGATGTGGTGGATATAAGGACGCCGAGCTATTATGTCAATTATGTCTTGTATGTCTACTCATCATCATCAGTATTATCTTTTGAGGTTTTTGTGAAAAGTCATGATTTAAAATCAAATATTTTCACTAGACGCCAGCTGGTTAAATTCTTTCATCGTGGGCGTGGGACTTTTATCTATCGAAATGCCCTTTAACTTTTTTTTTGGAGGTACGACTCATTGTTATTTAAATACATTGTGATACATCTCTTACTCTTGTGTTGTCATAGTGAAATAACAAACGTGCAAAATATTCTTTGGTATTTATTATGATAAAACAATTCACCGCTATTGAAGTTGATGAAACTAGAGAAAAGAAGAAGAGGAAAAAAATGTTTCTCTCCACAAAATGTTGTTGTACAGATACCCATATATATGTACTGCTTTATAATAGGGAAGAACATTACGTATCACATATGATATATAATTTTTCTTTCAATATTAATTGTAAAATAATGCCTGAAGTTGGATGACAGTGTTACATTTTTCCCCGGCATTTTTCCCACCATACATTTTTTTTATTATGCA
Source organism: Strongylocentrotus droebachiensis (assembly GCA_035222895.1). Classification (NCBI taxonomy): domain Eukaryota; kingdom Metazoa; phylum Echinodermata; class Echinoidea; order Camarodonta; family Strongylocentrotidae; genus Strongylocentrotus; species Strongylocentrotus droebachiensis. The sequence goes on from JAVYIG010001644.1 coordinate 181,926, forward strand.
ATATATTGATGTGTTTTTCATAATCTTATTCATTTGACTGCGTTAACTTAAGCTCTTTCCATGTTGAGCAAAAAAAGAGATTCATCATTTTAATTTTCTTTATTATTATTATTTTTTGTTGTTATTGTGATTTTTAAAAGAATAAATGTATTTGACATCGACTTTGAAGAAATATATCAATAAAGCTACATGTAAGTTGTTCGTAACCATGATACCTGATGCATTATACTCTAAAAAGTATATAGAAATATTGATTTACACAAATAAGACAAAATAGAATTTTGTCAAAATACTTATTTAAGACTTTATGAAGGTAAAGTCATATGATATTTGAATTCATTTAAATTTAAATTTGAGTTTATTGTCCAATATTAGAAAGAAAAAAAATTGCCCACATTTTACAAAAATACAAAGAATCAAAATAACTTTAAATACATAATATATCATGACATAGTTTTCTTACGTTAATATAAACAAAATAGGATGGCCCGGAATAGAAAGCTAGGTTACATACAATGAGAACAACATTTTTGTTGATGATTATGGCACTCATTGCGTCAAACCCCTTAATTTTCTCTGTGTTGAAAACTAATTAATCCTTTTTCCTGTAATGCAATTCACAAATCCCCGACCTCAAAGAAAGAGGGCGTTTTTCAATTCCCCCTTCTTCGGGGAAAAGAAAAATAAAATCGATTTCAAACAGCGGACAGGGTTCATTCCCCTCCTGCATAGCGGGGCAAGAAGGACCGAGATAAACGCGCACCTGTGAGCTATTTGCGTTCCAAGTTTGTTTATCTTCGTCGACAAAAGTCACCCTCGTAAAGAGATGTAAAGAGAGAAAGAAGGAAGGCGACATGGCGAAGAAGAATAGAACAAAATCTTCACTCAATGTCGCAGAAAATAAGGGCTCCGTATAATCGACTTTACACTGGCTGTTTTTAATCCCAACCCAGCTGATGATAGGCTTTTCGAAGACCCACTGCAGCAGAAGTGATTTTTAAATATAATCCAAAACTCTTAAAAGCATTCAAATCCAATAAACACAATGAGAATATTGAACACGATATTATTAAATCTTATTTGTTGGTAGTCACGTATAACAAGTATTCAAATTTAGGCTAGAAGTAGTCATTTTTTGTTACTTTGTAATGTTTAGGGCTGTTTATAAAGACTAAACTGGGCTCCGTAAGTCTATTGACTAGGTATTGTCATAGGCCCAGCCATTCCTATGTAAGATCTATTGTTTCGTCTACTTCAATTTTCGGGACACGTGTGCGAGGCGACGATTTTTGAATAGGGCAGACACTATCAAACGTTGGAAACCCTGAAATTAAAAGGTCGAATCGCTGCTTTTTAATCGTCTGCACTTCAGCGCCCTACTTATTAAAGGGAAAATAGATATTATGAGTTTCTTGTTTACGGGCACGTCTTTTGGCAGTGTAGGGGTTAAAAAGGAGGAAAGGAACTGGGTTGCAAAATAAAAATCTATTATTTAGAATATATTCTGGTATATGCCTAGATTATATCAACGGGGCAAGACTCCCTAATAATTTCTATCTGAATAAATTAACTGCCCTAAAGCAGATCGATGTCTTAATTTCGAGTCACGTCGTGAAGTGTGAATCTCCAGGATTCGCGCAGGCCCATACTACTTGTTCTGCCAATCTAGATGAAACTTGAGATTGAAGACGGGCTTATAGCTTCTTTCAGAGAAGAAGAAGAAAATATTATTCCAGATCCCACCAAAAAGTTTATACGAACCAGAAACAGAGAAATCATTGTGGTTCCTTGTCAAGCTTATCAAGGAGTAAGAGATTCATAAAACTTTGATTTTGGTGCATTGGATAACGTTTTGAAATAGTTGGAAGCTGGCTTCTGGTGATCATGTCTCCTCGGTGCAGGAGGACCGGTCCGTCCCTCTCCCAATCCTCGGCAGGCGCCGGGCTGTCTGGGACTCTGAATGGGCCTGGTCGCATTCCGATAGTAATGTTTACAAACACAAAAGCCGATAGGGGGAGGGATCGCTATCCCATTCGTAAACTTCGAAACTTTTTAGAGTCGATGTCACGCAGAATTGTGCCCCCGTTTTGCGAGGTGTCCTACTTGGAAGTTGGTCGTGAAAACCTGCTTGACTGCTTCTGCTTGACTACGGTCCACGAGACCGATGATTAAAGACAGCCCCTGAGACCGGCAACCCAAGGAACTGTCCATATCATGAACTCTTAAAAGTTGTCAGGGAATTCGGGAGACCGACATTTCGGTCTCATAAAACCTCGGATAACTTTTCAGTAGCAATTAGGCTCACTGTACTACCTAACTTTTTCATATGCACAGGGTTACCGTCAAGTAATGTTTAGTTTTAAATTAATTCCTAAAATAAATGCCAAAGGTTTTTTATTAAATTTGTTTATAAACCCCTTTCCCAGCCACACCCCATGGTCAACTCTCCGACACCAAGCTTGGAGGGAACAGTATTATCTGACGGGGACAGTATTCCACGCCCCGAAGAGCCCATTTTCATCCCGCGGGCGTTTGTTTGAGCGAGCCCATGTGTACTTGTAGAGCCGAGCCTAGGTTGCACGTGTGCGGAGAAGCCGAGTGGCCTGGCGCCGGAGTGTCGGGGTGAATGAATAGCCCCAGTCTGCGGGTCGCTCAGGAATGCATTCATTGGACACCACTTTAGGAAGATCAACTTTACGTTTGAAGAATGGCTGTGAAGTTTCATTGTATGCCACTAGTTACCCTATTCTTTACACTTTCCTCCTACTCATAAGACGAAGGAGAGAGGGAAATGATATGAGTGTGCTAATGATGCGTGTTCCCACGACATCTTGATTGGACAAGGAGGCGACTCCCCCAATGGTGGTGGTGGTGGTGGTGGAGGGGGAGGGGAGGGGGATGTCATTAACCCTCGATCTTTATAAATAGTTAACTTTTACATTGAATATGCAATGGTCTGCTCAGGTGACCTGGAGTTACTAGTTGTATTGAATGGAACAAAACTAAGGGTTTTAACTCCCCTCAACCGGTAGTGATAAAGCTCCTCATAATTGATTGATTTATTCATTTTACAAACACTTCATGATTTATATCAATAAAAACCGCGTTCAATCAGGGACAAAAGCGTCAATTAATGTTCCCATCTCAAATATTAATTTACCTCATTTGTGTATCTAGTAGAAATCACTATGATCAAATGGTAATAAGAATTATTTTGTAAACAAAATGGGTAAAAAAAAGAATGAAACAAGCATAATAAAAATTGTTCTGGCTGCATCCACGTTACTCCAAAAAGATACGGAGTGGTGTTCTGGAGGTGGGCGTGTCCGTCCGGCAGCATAGAGATGCGTTTGCTTCTTGGAAATATTTTCGGGCTAGCAATAACTTTCAGACGGCATATCGGCTCTTTAAATATACAGTATTGTGTTCCTCATTGGATATAATACTGTGTGATGCTATGCCAAGACAGTTTTCGTAAATCATAGATTAGAACGTGGAGCAAGCCAAATTTTTCCCTGGCTTGCTTGAGAGCTGGTAGATTCGCGGGATGTCGGTCAACTGTGAATGACCAGAGATATGACCAGACTCGTACTTGTATTTCGAAAGTGGGCTGTGGATGAAAACAAATTGACGCAATCCTAAATATGGATCGAAACGGAAAACATGCTTTTATAATCCGAATCAGAATCACACGTGCACCCCAATCAAAGCGCGGAACAGGTGCAAGACTGTGTGTTATTGATCTCATTATACAATGGGACCTATTCAGAAAAAGGGGTAAACATGCACCTGTGTTTCCTCTTTCACAGAAGATGTGACTTTGGCCTATAGATTTACATGGAATACACTTGTCTCTATTGAAATGAATGCAGACGAATTATAATCCGATTTGACTATTTTTGTTGTTTTGCGTGGCTGTCATAACCTAAGGAAATTCGAGAATACTGAACAAAACATAATAAATGTGTTGCAATTGGATTTTACCGCATTAAAAAAACAAAAATCTCTTGATTTTGGTGCCTGCCTCCTCCCCTGGCAATGCCCAGGCCCAGTCACCCGTTTTTACAAGTTTTGACAAATTAGTGAGTGATTCATGCAGTATAAAAATCTTGCCATACAAAATTATTTTACAGGTCTTTGTTTTAAATGTAAGCTTTAGGTCAATTGAGCAAAAAGATTAATATGCGTCATTTTAAATACGCACATGTATGTCATTTACGCCAAGGGGGACTGACACCTCTTTCCCAAACATGAAAATTCGAATTTCCAGTTTCGAATTTTTGCGAGCAGGAAAGAAAAATCGCTAGGGGACTAAAACCAAAACCTAGCCAGGGGAATGCATATGTAGCCTTGAACAACCTGAACACTGTTATTTTAAAAAGGATAAAAAAAATTAAAAAAAACATGCACGTTCATGCCCATTATAAACTACATGTACATTTCTCAACACAAATCGTGACGGAAAAGTTTTAAAAATCTGTGATGGTCCTTGACATGCCCTAAAAATAAACCTCGAGTGACTTTTGACCTCACAAGATGTCATTTACAAGTTCCCTCTGTCCTCGGCCATAAATCTCGGCCCCTCACACGCTTTCATTAGCAGTCAACATATTATGACAACATTGAGTAGGGTGTAAACAGTATCATGAGTCGCCGAGACACATACGGTGCACTCTCGATCTCAAGATTGTGTATTTAGAAAGCATACGCTGTCCCCAGTCGTGGCGCCAACGTACGTAAACACAGAGCAGCAAGATGTTTACCTAATGAAGAGTGTGTAAGGTTGGAAATCACGATTGATTTGCACGATCTTTCAGTCCAAAGCACCCCCCCCCCCCTTCGGTCCTTCACGTTGTGTGCAGTTTAGGGGTACTTTTTGATGTAAAATGCTTCTCACGAGCAAATTATTCACACATTTTCCAATACAATCACGCAGACTTTCGAAAAAATTCAACATTGTCGATCACCTAGCAGTCAGGTAAAAAAAAAAAACACTACTACTGCCTATAGAAATGTACTGTGTAAATATTATAATGACCTACGCATAATCCGAACGTTATTTTAACGAGATATAAAAATGGACATTGATAAATTGAGTAGATTACCTCGAATGTTTTTGCGATTTATGCAAGTTGTCATACTTTATTAATCTATGTATGCAATTTTCGTAGCCCAGCCCCTGGTATGTACGTTATTGTGTTTTTTTTCTTTGGGAGAAGGGGCATCTTCCCGTCACACCTATACTAGTCCTTATTTTTCGATAATGATTTGTTTTTCCTTCTTTGTGTGGGCGGGGGGGGGGTGCTCACCTTGTCTGGACTTGCTTTAAGGGTCCTATATGGTCTGGGAACTATTTATGATCCTTGAGTCTTGACCTCCCTGGCAAGACCTACGTCACGTTCCAACGAAGTGACCACCACTAGTAGCTGGACATGGGCGACCATACGAAGGTTGTTTCGGTCAAAGAGGTCAAGTACATCTACCTGCTCAATACGATGTATTGCCATTTGGTCTAGTGTGAATATGTTCTAATTTCATTTGGGCTAAAGAAAACCCAGCTCAAATAACCATTGTGTTATCGTCATGTCGTCTTCTTTTCACTTTGTGCCATATGAATGTGCATTTCGTCTAAAATACTCATTTTGACCATTGCCCATTTAGATTTTTGAAATTCTTTGACAATTAAGAGCAGTGGCGTGTCCACACCTTCAGAGGCGGCGCTCCCGGGGGGGGGGGGGGGGCATAGTGCCGCGACTTTTTCAAGAACCCCAAAAGTGCCCCTTTTTACATAGGAAAAGTACCCCTTTAGCTTTGTAAGAAGTACCTCTTTCCTTCGACACGTTCCCATCATCCTTTGCAATAAGTGTCCATTTTCCATTCTCATACGTGCCCTTTTTTAATCTCTAGTAAGTGCCCCTTTTCAGGTACGAGAAGCGCCCCTTTTCACTTATGATAAGCGCCCCCTTCACCTCTGATAATTGCCCTATTCATATCTGAGAGGTGCTCCGTTTACTTTGACAAGTGCCCCTTCCCCTTGTAATAACTACTCACTTTTAACTCGGATAAGCGCACCTTATATTTTCACATGTGCCCCCTTTACTTTCTAATAAGTGCCCTTTTTCGTATGATAAGTGCCCCCATTTAGAAAAGAGCCCCTTCCTCTTCTCGTAAATGCCCCCTGTCACCTATAGTCCCTTTTCATTCTCATAAGTGCCCCTTTTTCTCTGGTAAATGCCCGTATTAAAATCTGATCGGTTCCCCTTTTCTATCAACAAATGTACATTTCCCTTTATTATTTGAGTGCCCCTTTTTCATTCTCATAAGTGTTTTTTCATCCCTGGTAAGTGCCCTTGTTTTTAAGGTGTAAGAAGTGCCATATTTTCACCTCTGATAATTACCCGTTGTACTTTGACACGTGCTCCTTTTCTTTTCTAATGATTGTCATCCCTTTTGATAAGTGTCCCCTTTTCCTCTCATCATTAAACGTGCCCCTAATTTCAAGCGACTAAAAGCAATATCCCCCAAAGATCGCTTGCTACGCTCGCTTGCATGTATAGATGTCATAATTATGTTACTTATCAAAGGTCTTTTCAGTCTTCTCTTATGAGAATGTGCTTATAACCCCATCAGGATTGGGGTTTCCTCTTTATAAGATGTAATTTTCGCTCTGCGACCTCACAAATCTTAATTTTTAGACCATCACACCCAACTGCAAGGTATGATGCTTAATTATAAAGAGAAACAAATATTGAAATCATCCCTGATAATGTAATCACAACTATAGGGGTATATTATACCAATGTCTAAAAAAATTGTATATTTTCGCTTTGAGATTTCCCTTTGGAGGTGCCCCTTGTTTCCAGAAAGTGCCCCTTTTAGCTGGTGCCCCCCACTTTGGAATCGTTTCGCCGCCTCTACGTTTGTAAGTATTCGGTGGTCTATACAGCTCAGCAAGGAAACCAAATTTAAACAAAATTATTGCGGAATTACGAGGGCAGTTGCGCGAGCGAGCAAGCGAGCATCAAAATAAACATGGGCATGATAATATAGACCCCCGGAGGACAATTATTTCCATGATTCTCAGAATGAATTAGGCAAAGGACCGGGCGCAACCCAACGGCAAAACGATCATCTTATAAGGGAGTTTACAGATACAATCTGCGCATGGGCAGATAAAGGTCATTTGTACCAAAAAGGTTAAACCCACATATATGAATACTGGATTATGCGCTCATGAAAGTTATGTAACATTATTCATTTATGCACCAACGGTACATTCTTTGATACGCAGGTGGAAGTATTCTTTTCAAGAGGGCAAACAAAAGGTATTCATGAAGCACATCGAGGACTTTGGCAGTTATTATTCTAATATGCTCAAAGTGGAACTTCTCCATGTGTAAAAGATCTGTGGATATTTGGGGTCATAATTTTGTACCATGTGCTATCTGTAAAGTCCCTTATTGTGCAAGGTAGAACTTTCTTCACATTGTGGTGGCCTCATGTAAACGACGGTTGATGAAATGTACAACAGGTGCCCTTGACCACACACAGTTCAATATGCAAGCTACTCTGAAGTTCTGAACCCAACAAAGTTAGTCATTAACATTTAATAAATAGGTTCATAATTGATATAGAAAAAGGAATAGTATTGTTTTTGCTGCACAAGGAATAATCTTAGATAATTATATAGGCCCGCCTGGTAAAGATTTGTAATTGATGTGATGTAAATCAGTTGCAACTTGGGACTGATAACAATCGAAATTCTGTTATAACTATAATAATTTATACAGTAGGCTTGCGGGTGCACCATGTGAGAGAGGGGGAAGATTGAGGAGTCCTGAAAAGGACTCTCGGTAATCTTTCTTGAGGGTGTGTAGTCCTGAAAAGGACTGTTGGTTATCTTTCCTAGCTTATAGTTCTAAGGAGAACTATAGCGCTTGGAGATCGAGGATGGGTGGCGGGAGTGGCTCGACGTTTCGAACAGGTTGACTATCCGTCGTCAAAGTTTTGAAAATTGGACGGATAGTAATTTTGATATATTTGGATGCCCCTGTGGATGTAGTAGGTCCATGATTATAAGCACCAGAAAATTTAGCCCCTAAAACACTTCTGCTTTCGAGTGATGCACTTCGAGAAATTTACCGGTGCTCCCGGTATATTTCAAATAGCGCCTAAGGCCATTTCATGGTAGCTGCGACCATGAAAATCTCAGAATATGCAGTTCTGATATATAGTTTCCAAACAGGAGTAGCAAATCGGTCGATTGTAGTCAAGAAAAACTGTTTTGTAGCTAAAGTAATATCTTGAGAGGGAGCTATACAACATAAAGAGTTTATTATTTACAATTTCGTCACTTAAGACTCGATTTCAACCGCGACAAAGATCAACGAATATTGTAGGATCGCGTATGCTTCCAATATGTTCATTTGAACCAAATTCATGACCCCGTACCAAAACTTTGTATTTGAAGTGTGAGTGCGATATAACTTTATATTCCATAGAAGAAAGAGACAGAGAGAGCAATGCGACCTGGGACGTGAGTGGAAGCAAGATGAGCAGTCAGTAGATGACCCCGCCCCCCCCCCCTGATATTTTCATATCACGGTAATTGCGATAAAAAAAACATGTCTGCATACTTCAGAGCGTCCAAAGTTGACATTTCTAACTACTTAGCACACTTTCAGAAAAAATAGTGTAATATGAAGGCGTGAGGCGATAAGAGTTCGAAGAAGAATTGGGGTGTAAGAAATTTAGTTTCTTTTATTATATGTAAACTTGGTTCGCGTGCCCCTATTCAAATTCTATTTAACGAGGGCTTTTTCTCCTCCTCGAGTCACAAAAGAACTATACAAAAGAGAGGGGCAGTGGACACGCCCCGGTGCGCAGTGCATTGGGGGTATGAATGGCTTTGTCGCGTGCCACCGCATATCAGATAACAGGGCGGCACGCGACTGCAGTGGGACGTTTTAAAACCAGCTGAACATGGAGGGATAAACTTGGATATACTTTGGTAATTGTCAGCCTTTCGAGGGGGAAAAGAGATCGATAGATCTACTCGGAGTCCTGTAGTATTCTAAGGATATATCCATCTCACAGCATGGAATGTTATAGGCCTACTCGTGACACCTGTACAGGAATGATTTCGCTTTAAATTTATCTACAGGTTTAGCCGAATGGAGCAAATGTGAAGCGTTGTTTCACCAGGGAGATGCGAGTCGATCTATCAATCGCCTATCATCATGCTGTTGAGTCAACCAACGTGAAATACTGACTGTCAGGTCCTTCTTTTTTTCTGTTCAATGTGTTGTATGAACCATAATTATTAGAGAACAAGTGCTCCCGTGCAACGACTAACTACAATTTATTGGCATACTACATTCCTCATACATTACATGTATATTAATGGTGTTGAAACTAGACATAAATTTACCAAAATGGACGCTTAGAGCATGGATCCTACGATGGTTGAAAAAAAAAGGCCGCTCAGACTTCTGAAACTATATAGGGGTGACGAGAACTCAAGCTTGCTTTCTCTCACGACTCTTGGGGTTGCTTTAGAGAGATAATGGTTACGAGCTGCTGCCACAAAAATAAGGACCATCATCACGCCCTTGTAGCGATGCAGCTGCAACTGTGTGCTGCCACCACAACCTTTGTTCCTCCCAACTGGACAATCGGCATCTCTTTCTCCAAAAAAAAGGAAATACTCTGACGGACCCATCTCCGTTTGCCCCACAGCCATGGTCGTTACAGCACCTGCAAAGCCGTACACCCACTGTATTTCACCGCAATGCAATCGTAATTTGATTTCATAAAGTACTATTTTTTTCAAAGTTTAGAGTACCCGGTCCAGCGGAAACTGTTTCGGGTGAAGAGATGAATGGGGTTGGCACAGGCCGATGCTCTAGGGCTGATCATGGACGACAACGGAACTCTATGGCTGGCGGGCAGGAGAACGAGAGCCTCAAAAAACATCCGTGGGAAAAATTCAATTCCAGGCAAGGTGGGAGACGAGGGTCCAGAGAGCTGCAAAGGAAATGAAAGGTATGATTAAATGGCGGGAGAATTGGGTGAAATTATCGCCCGATCGCCTGTGCGACCGACGTACCGACGTCCCTATTTGAAGCACGTGGCGGTATGCGCAGTGCGCGTCAAAAACCGGAAGGAACTTACGCGCGCGCGTGTCCGATGCCGCTCCTCGGCCGAAAAAAGGTGGGACGTTCCATTTTTCTAGCTCAATACCCTGCATACTCTTCCCATTCTTCCGCCTTTCAAAATGACAAAACATAATCCTTGATATTGAGTTTACACAATTAACAGCAACCACGTGGACTAATTTTGGCGCGTTGCATGCATATTATTCATCATTGACCGTGAGAAGATTGTATGATGTTGTTGCGGTCTTCTCATCTCTATATCTCTGTTCTACATGGTTTCATTACACTTACTTTGCATAGATTCGGAAGAGTTGAGACACGTGTCTCATTCATGAGTCAAGTGCATCGATCTTGAAAGTCCAGCAAATAAATATGAAGATATTGAGTGCCTTGAGGTTCGTCTCTTCAGAAAATGAACTCGGCCGACGCCATTTCACGCGCGCGCTTCTGTCTTTGCGCATAGCTTCGGGCTTTTCACGTGTTAGCAATGGGACCTTTTATGAACCCACTGACAAAATGTCATCGGCAAATGATCGGACTCGAACGCAGCGTTTTCATGTAAGCAATTATCATTAAAACGCCTGTCGCAGAACATTTTCGTTTCAGAAAAATTACCTCTTATCTAGGAGAATGAAAAGATGCGATCGACGGGAATTTGTGATTGAGGTACCACACTGTCTTTCTCACGTATATTTTACGGAAACAGAATTTGAAAGTTAGTGAATGAACCAACCGTCGGCACTTTCGCGGTTGGGTTAGCTTCAAGTTCTTGAAAAGGGGATGCACTTCATGATGATGACTCTAATCGTAGCCAGGCATGTCTTTCCCACATTAATATGCAACGATTAGGGTTGTCATAATAGGAGCGACCTTGAAGTTGGAGCATAAAGCTATCTGTTCCACTACCGAACTTGATCATTTTTATTTGTATCTGCTCTTTGTATACGCTCATATTATTTCCAATCACTTCACGTTCTGCATGTAAAACCCTTGGCCTGTCTCATACACTTGTAAATGGATTCATATGGCAATATGATAATTTGAAAAAAGTATCAAAGAGATAGGAGTTTGTAAGTTTGCGATTGATTTTGGGAGGACTTGCTATCAAAATTAATCAATCGCAACTCTACATAAGGCATGACCCTAAAGTGTAACGTGCAATTTTCGTAATGCAATCAAATTTCATGCATAAATCTTTGTTGAGTGCCTCGTTACAATTATTTCATTCACCTGTAATGAATAATTGTATTTCAATAGTCAGAATGCGAATTGCATACATTAATTGCTTCTAGGTAGGAATGACATTTACTTAAAGGCTTGTCCTTATTAACGAAATGTAATATATACAATATTCATTCTGACTATTGAAATACACTTATTCATTTCTTGTGATTGAAATATTTGTATCGAGGCACATCACAAAGACGTATGCATTCAATTTGGCTACAGTACGGAAACTGTCTACAGCGTTGTCGTCCAGGTAATGCTACGATCACAAAGGTTCGTACAAACGATAATTTCGTACGAATCTCCCTGTTTTTCCATTGTCTTCCCGAATCGTACGGCGTTCGTAGCAGTTTGTAATGGCATTTGTGACCGAGGCTTACTGGTTCTAAAGTACCGAGCTGCGCATGAGGTTCACCGCGAAATCATTCAAGCAACGGGCTGGGGCAGGGTAAATTCAGTGTTTGGCGCTGGTGTTATCACCATGCCATTGTTTAGCACACAATCGTTTGGAACCATCAACCATGACAACTTGACGCCTTCGGTACTCTATTACAACGACCAGCATAGACTCCAATAATACTTACTCATATTCCTTAAAGCTTATCTGCCGTAGTTTACAGGAGGGATTATACCGCCCTGCAAGGTCACAGGACAGGTGGTTATCTCATCAACTCAGCCCTCAGTTAACATAAGAAAAAGAGGATCATGGGGGACCAATGGTCACCGATTAGGCATTGTTTGTTATATAGAGGGCGCAAGTAGCTACAAGTAGTGCAGTGGGCCTTTAACCCTTACTGTACTGGGGGGGGGGGCCTGGGAGGCCCCCCCCCCCCTCGACATTTTTGGAGATTGCGCCGCAACCGCTTGGAATTTTGAATTGTCGTTTCATGACTTTTTTCCCTCAAGTCTTACGCACATTTTGATACCATTTTCGACGAAATCAGATATACCTGTAAGGCGTTACATAACAATTAGTATGCGCATGTCATCAACAAAAAAAAAAAAAATTACAAATCGCATCAAAATTTGCATAAATTATCATTATTAATTACATTAAAATAACTTTTTTGCGTTAGAAAAGAAGTTTCATATGAATAATGAGTTTCAACATTCAAAAATTGGAGTTTGACACGTTTTCTGTAAAATGCATAAAATTAGCGCGTTTTGCATAATTAATTAGGCTAACGACAAAAATTTGCATATTTGGAAAAAACTAATTATACCATCTTGTTCCTTACGTAAATATCTACAAACATGCAAATTTTCGTGTTCATCGGACAATCGACGGCCGAGATCATAGGGGGGGGGGGCCTCCCAGGCCCCCCCCCCCCCCCCCCCCCCCAGTCAGAGGGTGCTCAAAATAGCCCAGTACAGTAAGGGTTAAGTTTTGAGCCTAGCCTAAACCACTCTGAAATGTAAATATTCATCATACACGCCTAAAACTAAAACAACAACAACATGAGTTGGTCTAGCGGTACTTTCACTTGGTCGACCCCGGTTCGAAACTGGGTCAAATATAATCATGCTACCGGATGATGACGTTATGAAAGTCGGTCCCCAGACGTAGATACTCATAATGGGATTGATACAAATTTGTGAAAACCCAATAGACAGGTTCACAAACATATTCAAATTGTATGCATACTTATTAAACAAAGGTTGTTCTTGACAACCTAATAGCTTGCCCGAGGATTATCTGACATAGCAACAACTAACGTGTGCAGACAGGATTCCAAGTACTGTAGTTCATTCATTGATAAGAGGTTAATGGAATAACTCGTCAGTAGGTCCCTAAGAAAGAAACATCCATATTGTGAATAGTAAATCGCTCTAGTATTAGGCCAAAAAAAATAAAATGTTTAGTGTCCTGTTTTTTCGAAAAATAGGAAGGAGGAGGCCCTTTTTTTTTCTTTTTCTTTTCAAAATGCCGGCTCGGTACATTTTCTCTGACAGTTAGGCTATTTTTCAAGATGGCCGCCGACATTGTATTTTGTTTTTTTAAATCAGAAATAGATCTATTTTAGCATGAGTGTTTTTCACCAAAAAAAAAAATAGGAGGCGGCCCCCCAAAGGGAAGCCGGCGGGGACGCTAAACATGTATATTTTTTTTAACTGGCCTTACGCACACGCACGTAAATCTGTCAAGCATTTTTTCTTCCTAAAACGCCCATAGTTCAAAAGAAGATTTATTTTTCCCCAAAGCAAATGCCCCCTCCCCCGCATCCCCTCTGATCAGGGAGGTGGAATTTCCCTGGATAATTTAAGATATAAAGTATAGTTCATAGCTTTCCAAGTGAGATGTTTTTCCCCCTCCAATAGAACACGATATTCAATGAGGGCATGGACCTTCTAAAGTAGGTCCATGGAGAATCGAGGACCTGGGAGTGAGGCTCCAATCCATCCCAGGCAATCTTTTAGCCAACTTATTCAAGCAATATTGGAAAGGATATATTCCTCTAGGATAGAATATCCCCGATCGGAAACACTTGTTTCATTGTATAAAACGTCAAGTGAGCTGCAGTGATTATAATGAAAATGAGTTTAAGAGTTGAAAAGGGGGTAAATCTCGTCTGGTGCCAGATTAAATCGGGGCTATTCAGCACCCAACACCAATCCCTCAATGGGATGAATCAAGGAGCTTATACCATGGACATACTACCTCCTTGGTTGAAAACACACTGACACTGCCTTTTGTGATAGCGTTTCCACCAGCCCTTTCCGATTTAATTCAAAGTACCCAGGTCGTCGGGTATTACGGGCATGGGATCAGGCTTAGTGGGGCTGAGATTATAGTTTGACCTGATTTTTGTAATCTCCCTCGCATCCATACCCGAAATGCGTTCAAAGGGATTGGAAGCGTTGCTCACATCTTGGTGTCATATTAGAGAATGGCAAAAACTTCCGAAGTAATCGTTTCCATGCATACAAAAATCTTGTTTAAGTCTACACAGGTGTTTGTTTATAAGTTGTTTTCCGGGGGGAGGGGGGGGGGGGGGGGGGGGGCGGATGATAGCTCCGCTTTTTAATTATGCAAATTCATCCGGGTTTGATTTTTTTAAGAGAGCAACTAACAATGGTGATGCAAATTCCAATTGATGTGATGTAATCTTAGCTGACATAATGATGGAAGTAAGATGTTTTCCCCAGAGTCAAACCAAACTCGGGCTAAAAATTAAAAATCTGAATTTAGAGCTCATAATATAATTTATGTATAATTTTCCCCTAGGAATACAGCCCATTACAAGCACAACCCAAAGATAGATGTACTTAAATGGTGTTAACAAAAGGAATGCAAAGTTCGCAAACGAATTCTGTAATTGTATAACTTCAGTAGCAAAATGTAATCTGTATGTATTGCAAAACAGTTTTTTCTTTCTTTATTTGTTTGTATAAACTCTGCGTTAGTTGGGGTCACAATTTGAAACTAATGGAAACAATTAAACTGTTGCGTTGGTCGAATTCGTAATTGCGAAATCCCATGGGAACTTAACCAGGTGTTCTTCCATTAATAAATCTCTGTTCTCCCTTTTCTACTCATCGGCACTGATTTCATCCCATTACCTCTCCTTTACACGGCGCCAAAAACATAACACCAATTGTGTGTTTTTCTCCCCTCTGATTTTTGTTATCCGCTTGCTATTTTTCTCCTCTAACCGAATTGTGGACATTAAGCAGATAACGAGAGACGCCAAACAATAGGTGAGGCGCCAGGCAGGCGGGGCAGACCAGTGGTAGGTAAACTGTCTGAGTCAAGTCTTTTGGGGAGCGAGATAATTGAGCTCGGATTTGGAACTCATGCAGGTGCACAGGTGTTCGCCACTGGAATCCCGAGTTGAGAGCCTTCAGCAAAACAAATCGTTGACTTCTTGTGGGGGGGGGGGGGTGCATGTTCGTGTTCAGTTTTGTACCCCGGTGCGGCGCCATCAAAAAAAGTATCTTTAAAAGAAGTAAAAAATGAACAACTCATGAACATGTGACCAACATTTTTTTATTTAAACTAATTTAAATCCTTCAGCAAAACAAAAATGTTACTTCTTGAAAAAAGCCGACTCTAATGCAGTGCATGTTTGTCGTCAGATTTCAGTTGAGTTCACTGGTGCGGCACCATCAAAAAAGTCTTCTTTAAAAAAAAAATCATTTCGATCACGTAATGAACATGACTGACCAACGCCAATATGTCAACTAATTTCAAAGCTCAGAATGCATTTATCAAGACATTATTACCTTCTGTTTAATTGATGTTATGGAATATCTTTCATTCCCTAGATTTAAAGTGTGTCCTCATGGTGGAAACATGACTATACCGAATTATGTTTTCTTATTACATTGATCAATGAACATGACATCCCTGCCCTATTTCGTTATAGAACGTATAGGCTAGGAATATTGTGTTTTGAGGTCAAACAAATTGCAATAGAATTTTTTTCACCGGAATGCATTTCAGTAAGGTCCCCAAAATTACATACTAAAAGTCCAAAAAAATCCATGTAGTGGAAGTGTGTCTAATTTGCATAAATCCAAAATGGCGCCAATTCTACTGTTTTCACCTAGATTTGGTCAAAATTTTCACATTACATACCTTTAAAAATACTTTTAGTGTACTTTGAATGTCTAAAAAGATATTTTCAAGAATACTTATGTTCGCGCAAAGTTTCAGGTGCCTAATTGAGTGTCCAAATTTGCATAAATTCAAAATGGCTGCCAAATCAGGCATTTTTTATATTTTTTTAGAGAATTGATTATAATTATAATTCTTGTCCTATGTAATATCAGAATAATTTCGACAACACTTGTTCATGTTGTAAAAATATTTTTAAATTTCAAACATATCATAATTAGGTTCTTTAGTTTGCATAAACACATACATATTCAATTTAGTTTTGTTTCTCACCTTACAATGCATTCCAGAGTAGCTATAACATATGTCTACATTGGTTCACAAATCCGAGTTCAGTTCTTATTGGAAGTCTCCAACAAACATACATTTATGTGGCACGCTGGTCAGTAGTATCATCAAGTTCTAGGTCTGGTGGTGGTGAGTTGGTGCAACTAGTGCCACGACAATCAGTGCAGGCTGTTGAACATTGGAGGCCATACTTCCGGCACGTGCATTTCTTGGTTGCACAGTCTTTCTTGCATCCACATCTGATGACTTTAAGGAGTGATGCGGGTGCTGGTGGTTTATCAGTTTGTATTGGAAGATACTTCCCATCCGTGACCTGCCAACCCCAGTCTACCGGTGTCAGTTTGTCTGCCATTCCTTTCCATTCTAGTATCTGATAGTACACACGCAGACTATGGAACTTTGCTGCTGCTGAAGTTGGGGGCAAAGTCTTTGCTTCTAAGGCAGACGACATTGACGATACCTTTACGCAATATCTTCTGTACCTCAAAGAATCTAGATCTTCTGTTGAGTCACCACCATACAGGCATACAAGTGCCTTCTCTCCAGCTGTAATAATGGTCTCCTTCAGGTCTGATGCTGGCTGACTAAATGCCTTGGCAAGCTCACAGAAGTCGTCATTCTTCATGATTTTCTTCAGTGCTACGCCTTTCCCTAGTCCAAATATGCGAGACGTTGTGTCGCAGCCCAGAAGCGCATGGACAAAAAGAATGTTGCCACACACACTACTTCCTAGAGTTTCCTTCAGCTTTTTGATATTCCATGTTCGATTCTTCTTGGAGTTTGCCTTGGGCTCAGGTGCAAAAAAGACGTCCTTTGCATTCAGATCAGCGTGGTAGATCAGCAAGATGAGAAGGTCTGTATCATCCCCGACAAGAACTGTGTCTTTAAACTGAGCTGCTTCTACCGCTGTAGTAACAATTAAGAGATCTGCATCTCCTCTTGCATGAGATACAGTGCAACCATGCATTTCGAGCTTGGAACTGAGTAGGTTTATGAAGCGTTGCTTGTTAACTTCATTTGCAAGAAATTCGTCTTTCTTGGATTTGATTACCATGTCCTCTGCAAAGTTGACAGTCAGGCCTTGACAACCTCCTGATCGTCTAAGATGTGTTGCGTCCTTGGTTGACGGACCGCCTTGATAGCCATCAAAAACAACCGTTGGCCTTCCATATTTGCTGCTGACATAATTGACATATAGCTGTGCTCTCACGTGGCCAAGGAAAACGGTGAAGTAGTGCACCACCATCCAAAACATAATGAACATCACCACTGGGTAGTGTCTGCTCTCGTGTCAGCTCATGTTCAAACACCTTCCAAAGTGCATCTGCTAGGACTGGTTTGTCGGCCTGTAGGGGGAGACATGATGATTCAAACAGAGCAGGGGGTGACTGCATAACTCGTAGCTGAAAACTGATGCTAAAGTACCTTCACGTTCCCTACTGACAATGACCAGTCTCTGGAAAAGGAGCTGTGGGTCTACATGAACAGATTCATCGCCGATCTTTACAGCAGTCCTTGACCTAATGTCACTGCTTGATCACTTCTTTTGAATGAATGTTCATCCACTTTCTTTCCAGCCATGGAGTTCAGTATCTTGTTACCGACGTCTTTGGATTGGTCTACATTTACAGTTTCATCTGCAGTCATTCCATTCGCTATACTGTGCAGAGTAGTGTCTGGACTGAATGGATTACGTTGGCTGAGGTAGTTCAGTATTTCCAGCGTGTCGCTAACATCCCTACTCTGTCTGGCACTTGATACATCTTTGTGTTGCTCACTTGTGAAGAGGTAAGCATTAGTAAGATCTTGCATTGCGGCGTTTACTTCTGCACGTATTGGCATTGACAGAAGCCAAACTGTACGTTGGATTTCGGACATACCACTGCCCCTTGTAAGACCACCACTTGTCTTTAAACTTCTCATTAACACCTGTTCTATGATGAGATCGGTAGACAGTCCTGCCCAGTAGCGATCACTTCTCCTTACTACGTGATACCCTTCTCGGGATCTCATGTAGACTTCAGGGTGTGTGTGTGGTAGTTCACGCATCATTTGCAAGTAGACATAGGCAGATTTAGCATACAGGATGTGTCCAGAAGCGGCAAAATATGGTAGCATGTCATGGATAGCCTGCAGATGAAGCTCCCAGTTTCCTGTTCTCTCAGCTTTGATAAACTTGCGCAAAATGTCTATCATGTCCATATACTGCAACCAGAGAACTGCTGTTCGCGTGGTCAAGGTCTCCTTCTTGGCCTTTATTTGCCTAAGAATTTGGTCAATGACTTCAGAGGAACAAATGTCACCCACCAATGCTGTGGCAGACAAGAGTCTATCATACAGTTTTTGTGCTTCTCCCAAATCTGTTTCTTTGATATCTTGTTCCTTCATGGTATCTGTTGCAGGTTCATTTACGTCTGTGCCACAAGGAAACTGAACTTCAGAAGAATGGTCTCCCCCACGTGCTACTCCATGCACCTCTTCTGGAGGTTGCTGTTCTACATGTGCTGCATCACAATTGGTTTCAGGAATCTGCTCTTCTTCAATTGCTACATCACAATGAAGATCAGGAAGTTGCTGGTCGTTGGTAGTTGTTCCAGAGGGAACTCCAGTGGGCTGCTCCCCGAAGTTAGCTACTCCACATGGAACACCTGGGTGTTGATCCTGCTCACTAGGAACTTCCGGAGGTTTCTCCTCGTTAGTTGGCAGTTGTACGTTATACAAGTCTGCTATCAGCATGGTATTTAGCGCAGCATCAACGAGGAAATGGCCCCGCACAGCTCTAGAAATTGCTTTTCCACCCAGCATATGGCTCACCGAGTTGCTGGCATACACTACTTCAAGAAGTTCCTGGAGTCCTGATCCCGTCATCAAATGCCCTATACTTCCCAGGAAGCTCATTTCAGTGTGCAATCCTCCAAGTCTCAGAACGATCTGCTTCAAGTCACTGTCACTTGGCTGGCTCCTGATTATTGTGAGTGCCTTCCACCAAAGCGGCTGATCAAAAGTCAGAACAGGTGTAGTATTATACTGTTTAGCATGGGCACAGACAAAACGCAGAGTGGAGTAGACACAAGATGGATCACTAGGATTCATGTCAATCATGGGGAGAAACATAACAGATGACTGTCCAGGGTAGTTGCCCTTGTTTACCATCTGCATCGTTCCGGACCAAGAAGGCCTTGGGGACCGCAGGAGTAAAGATGTCTTCCACAACACATCAAGGTTTGATGTTGGATCTTCTGTTCCCCAATTCACAATCGGCTGGTAGACCAGAGGTTGTACAGTTGTAGATGCTTTGAAATATTCAATGTTGATGCGTCCAACAGCAGCGATGTCCTCAGCGGTTACCGTTTCTCTAGGTACAGGCTTACAGCACTTTGTCCCTGGGGTTTTGGTAGCTATGATGCCCATTCCGTGGAAAGTACCCGATCCATCAAGAGTGTCGATATTATGGTCGACATTGTCTGCAATATACTGAATGCACTCTCCTGGTTCATAGCCTGGTAGTTCAGTTCCTTGAGAAACTGCTGCACTTCTTTCATATTTCTTAACCTCTTGATAAGAGCAGGAGAAGCATTGCGCATGCAGTGTGTCGATCAGAAAGCGAGACGAGAATTGATGATGCATTTGTATTCCAAGTCCAAGCTGGAGAGGAGCAAGGAGAACCCTTGGCCGTATTGCGTGCATTATGGCTTGCCCAATAGACGCCAGTTTCACATCTACCTTTTTGCCAACAAACATGTTCCTTAATAGCAATTGCAGGGAATCAGGGAGAAATGCAAGTGCAGCAGTGGTAGACGACATTTCAGCAGGAGTTGGGTAAACGTCACTTGCAATTTTCTTTAACTTGACGTCATTCTTTATGAGCGAGGCAGCAGTCTTTATAATCCTCATTTTCTCCTGCTCTGGTGTGTTGTCCTTTGGCTGCTTGTGGAATTCATACAGAATAGCACTAACTGTGCTACAAAATGTAACTACATCATGCTTTCCGTTCAGTTCAGTTATAACGATTCTCTCACCAAAGTGCCCCTGTATTTTGTTTTTCATGTATACCACACTGTAGGCCTCGTGATCTGTATCCAGTAAATGCTGTTGCATCTTAGTAACGAGATCAACTACTGTTGTTTGTTCCTCATCATTTTCCTCCAGGAACTCAACTACTTTTAAGAATGCAGTCAATTTCACCTCCTCTTTAGGTCGGCCAGTTTTAGCCTTTTTGGAAGTGCTTGTGCTCACAGAGTATACCTTTGGTATTTGTTTGTCAGTTTTAAAGTTCACCATGCATTGTTTATGGTATATAGCATCAGCTGCGGGAAGATCATTGATAGATGCAAGTCTTCCAGACACAATTTGGGACCAAGTATCATTTCTTTGTATGCATATCTGTGTAACAGAGTCCTGGAATTCTTTGGTTCTGACAGGGAAAACGTCAAATCCTCGCCTTTTCCCATCATACTTAGCAGGTTGTCCACAGAATATACAGTGCTTTCTGAAATCGAAGGGTGGTTGGAGTGAACGAAGTCCTATACGTTTTTCTTCAACTTTAACATGTTTTGATGCTACCTCCTTTGCGATTCTATTTGGTTCACAGTAGTTTCGACGGCATTTCACATGTACAACTTGTCCAGGATGTACATTTATATTGCTTTCACGTTGTTCGCTTGCACGATTCACTCCATCACTGCCTTTAGCTCCTAGCTCAACTGTAGGCCCTCCATCACTCAATGATTTATTGCAAAAACAACAGCACTCCATGGTGTAAATGCTTAATATAAGGCAAATGATATGACATCTAATATACAGTTAAGATCAATAAAACTTCAGCTGTGAATACTGTACACTTGGAAAAAGTCTATACTCCATTGTTGAACGGGGCTCTGGAGGAGTGTGCCTATTCTAAACTTGGCAGGTATCTATTCTACAGTTAGATGGTGTATATTGTCCTTTATTAATTTGGAGTAATAATGTCCATTCTATCTAGTTGAACGGTATCTAATACTGCTCTGGTGGAAGCTTGACTTCTACAGTTGAAGGGTGACTCCTATCCTGCATTTCTATTTGAAGGATGTCCCAAGTTGAAATGAGGGTTTCTATTCTATATAGATGTAACATGTCTATTCTACAGTTGGGAACTGCATACAATTGAAACAGATAGTAACACAATATATTGGTCATTTATGCAGAAACTAAAAAAATCACAAGAGCAATTCAGTGACACTAAATTCTTTCTGACATTTGACTAGAATAATAATATTCTTAAAATTATACACAAAACGTATGGGAGAGTGTATGGGAGAGGAACGATGCTCACATAATTGTTTTGGGGCTTGACCAACTGACACTGAAATATTAGTAAGGCAGCCTAGTCAAGACCCTCTGATCTAGATCTCAAATCCACCATACTTTTCTGTCAAACACATTTCAAGGGCCCAACAGGGCTATCCAATGCCGCCGCTAAGACTAATAAGGCCATGAAGCTAGCGCCATCGCTAGCCGGCCGGCCAGCGCTAGCATTGGAGCAATCCTTAGTCCTTACATCTTCTACGGCTATAGCTGGCCTAAATCTAATAAAATAGCTAAATTTACCGTTTATCAGACTCATAATGTGTTCCTCTGAAATGGTTTATGTCCATGTCAATCCCTGCTACAGCAACTACAGCCCCCGTCATATTGCTGTAGGCACGTGTGTAGGCTTGCCTTTGTAGCTATCGAGAAAGTTTCTCACCTCTCTAAAGTAAACTGTTGAACTGTGAACAACTTCTAACCAATCCAACGACCATGCGGCTAGGTAAAGCCTCTCCCCTATACATACATGTACATGTAGCCCTACCAACAGCTCTTGTGTTTGTTGGATACTCATAAGGGCTAGTTTTCTGAATATTTTATTTTTGTTTTTATTTAATACAGTCTAGTTATAGTCTAGTGCATGCATAATGAAATAATATAATCTGCAAAGGGGATAAACTGAACATAAATTACATGTAAGACTGTGTGGGTGTGGGTGTGGGTGTGGGTGTGAGTGTGCGAAGGGGTTTGTTTGAGGTGTGTGATGTACATGTAGCATATGGGTATTTTAGTTGATTACAAATGTACAGCAGATTACTTTTCCAACTCTATTAGTGCCACAACAGCTCTACAAGTTGAAACATATGACAAAACCTATGTGTAAATCTTAGTATATTGGCGGCCATTTTGGATTTATGAATGCTGCGATGCACAATTAAACAAGATGTACTTCTGTATATGATATATACACCATATTACATTCATATAAATGTGAAATGTGTGCTTTAAAGTGCCAAAACAATTACCTATGATAAGAAATGCAACTCGATATCGGTGAAAATCTTCGAAAAAGCGGCCATTTTGGATTTATGCAAATTAGGCACACTTCCACTACTTGGATTTTTTTGGACTTTTAGTATGTCATTTTGGGGACCTTACTGAAATGCATTCCGGTGAAAAAAATTCTATTGCAATTTGTTTGACGTTTACCTAAAAAATGACACAATATTCCTAGCCTAGTATTAATAAAACTAAAAATTGATGTACTTTGTTGGTCTGCTTTTGATATCTTTCTATTCGACAACAGACCCAGACCTGAGTTCCGATCGCCGTACATGCCAGGCCAGGCCAGGGGAGTGTTTCACAAAGATCCTAAGTAGAACTTAACACTAAGTTGGACTTAAAAAGTATGGACAGCCATTGAAGCCTTAAATTGAAATATATTCAAAAGCAAAACTTGGAATATTTTAGACTTTTCATCAATTCCTCATCAAGAACATGAAATCTCCCATGATAATAGAAAATATGAATGATTTGAATCAGCATTTTATGCCTTCTGAAAAAAAATTACAAAATATTTTCAAGGATGCTAATGGCTTCCCATGAATTTTAAGTCCAACTTAGAGATAAGTTCAACTTAGGATCTTTGTGAAACACCCCCCAGGTGTCTTTCTGCTTGCAACACTCCTTAATAAATACTTATGTCAACATTGGCTGTATAAACAGGCGTCAAATCCACGTCAACATTGAACCTAAGAAAACAAGACACACGAATAAATGTGCTTTTAGGTTAGAGCTTAGAGACGGAAATTAATGTCGGTGATATTTCTCTGGTTTAGATCAGCTGGGCTGCTTTTGTGTGACCAGGTGCAGGTTCTAATGTTCTAATGTATGCTGACTATGCGGGCCTTGATGAAGGCTTCAGAAAATTTTGTAATAGGGCATTTTCGTAAATGGAATAACTTCAATGAGGCACTTAACAAAGAATTGTGCATTAAATTTGATGAGATTGCGAAAATGGCCTATTGTGATAAAGTCGAAAATAGCATTATTAAAATAAGTTGTGTTAAAAGGTTATCTTCGGATAATGTAACGATTTGATTACCGACTTCAGCGATTCGCATCACCTAGATTAAATACCTTTTTAACACTTTAAAAAGTAAAAATAGGCGACTAATTACGAATTGATAATCATAGTAATAAGACTATTGGCTTAAAAAATACAGCTGACATGAATATTGCACGTGTTTGTGATTTCGGTATTAAAGGGGCTGAAGAAAAAGAAGAAGTGTTGTTTTATAAAGATATATGTAATCATGATTTAGTTTCTTTCCGATTTTCTGGTATTTTGAGGTGTTTGCTAAAAAAGGCATATAATGCTAAACAGATTATAATAGGCAAATTGATTAGAAAATAACGCATGTTAGACCCTTAAAATATCCGAAAGCTCCTTTCAAAATGAAGATCCATCCGTACTTGTCTTATGTTTCAAATTACACCGAACCTTTTTTCTCAAGGACGAAATAGCCAGGTGATGTGGCAACCAAGGGCAGGTGAAAAATAAAGATCACTTCATATTAAATCGACACTCAAAACTTCTTTTCTACGACGAAAATAGGCGAAACAGGAACACGGGCGCATTTTTTCGACACGGCTGCTCCATCAAAGCCCAACATGATGATGCGTTCGTGTCTTGACGCTATGTTCGAAAGGAAACAATTCATTTTGAACTTCACGTTTCTACAAATTGATTGTCTCCCGTGAAGGAAATGTGCGAACACGATAACGCGTCTCCTTGGAAGTTTTTAATGAACGAAACGTTTCGAAGTTCCTCCATCCTTCTATTTTCTCTTCAAGCTGTAGTTTCTATCGGTAGTTTCATCGAGATTCCGACTGATTTCGAAGCCAGTAATCGCATTTCCGTGTTTCTCTTCGGTGTCGTATCTACTTGACGATGCCATGATTCTCCGTTCCGCATTCCAAAAATAAATCGTCTTTTCTTAAATTTCTGATGATTGATTGGTTCCTTTAAAGGTTATCCTCCTCATTTCTATGTTAGTGTTACAATTACAGAGGGTGAAATAGTTGTGTCAAATCATAAAGGCTTATCTCTTTTCCCGGATTTGCTCATAGTCTGTCCAAGCATTAGGAATTATTTCATTAAAGATTCCTTTTTGTTTAACGGGATAATCTGCAAATGCTTATGAACATCAAGGTTTTCAAACGAGGTGATTGTGGATGATGTCTACTTTGGCTGATTACAGTTTGTACTATAAATAGTTTTTCGTGTATGAACTACATCCTACATACCCAGATGTTCCTGCATAAACAAATCTTTCACTTTTAGTTTTAAAGGTAATGTCGAGCTCTGGTATGGGCATCGTATGTCGAGAGAACATGGCTATAATTCATTCTGGATTGTTTATTCTGCAGTATGTTGATCGTTTGAACCAGTAAAATAAAAACAACCTCACAAAAACTTGCTGGAAATCATCTTCAATACAACCACAACTCTCATTTGCACATAAGTGACACGGGGCTTATTACTCAGCCCCTAAAGATTTTCTACAAAAATCGTTTGGCCCACGTCATTTATTTGTAATCTTGAACATTCAATGTAAGTTTTGTTGGATTCTGTGAGAATTCCTTTTCTAGCATTACCATAACTCAAGCTTATCTTTAAAAATAATCAGTAAGTCTCTTTTCAAATGAATGTGATTTGTACAGGAAGAAATTGACGAATGACGTTCAAAATCAGCTTCTTCCAACTAAATATTGAAATCATATTTCCCACCCCCCCCCCCTCCTCTCTCTCTCTCTCTCTCTCTTTCTTATCTTCAAGAAAGTTATGTGATCTTCAGTTGACCCTGACCATGGAGAAGTCGATGAACTGGACGAAACTAGGGGGGGGGGGGGGGGTCACAAAACTTGTCATCAGTGACAAATGACATTTTTGGTAATAAGCTACTGAAATCCTTGCTTCTGATTGGTTGTCAACAGATTTGTCACTGATTTCTGTAATTTGTCATTAAAAAAGGCTTCGTGAGACCATTGTTTCTGAAATCCTGAGGAAGTCGTAGATTGTGTATTCCTCGGATTTGATCACACTATGAGGTGAGGGCAAGTACTACATGGCATGTCTCGGGTGAGGAGAAGATAAGGTGTGTTTCAGGGATCGTCTTGTACCAAAACGAGGCGAAAAGAGTTTGTTTGCCGTAACTTTGCCCGGTCTACGAGACGTCCCCTAAGTGGTGCCTATACGTGTAATTAACGTCAAATGAAAATAAGAGGGATTGAATGGTCGTAATTCGTGGAGGCGTCAAATAGTCTCTGCAATGTTCCAGCACAGACCTTACGAAAGAATTCCGATATAAAAGAAGATTGACATCTTATGGTCTTCGTTTGCATGTGGGCGAACTTTTTAGTAGAATATAAAAAGATGGTACTGATATGGTCTTGTATGCAAGTAGGCTATTATAATCCTGAAAATCCTTATTTCAAACTTCATCAAAAGTTTTGGAATTTCTTGAGGTCTGTAAAGTAGACTTGGCAATGTCTCAGGCGGGAGTGCAGGTGTGCAAGCGACGGGTGTGAATGGTGGGCGCCCCCAAAGACCCAACCACCAGTTTAGCAAAGTGACGATCCCAAAAGCCATTTATCGCTGCTCTCGATAGTTTGTTAGTAATTGATTCAGGCTGCGGGACGCCTTTGATGTTGGTGATTGGCGTGTGCGTTACTATGGCGACCGCCAGACCGGCGCCCGTCTGCTATCGGATTGTGGGTGGATGAATGGGTGACGTCACATATCGTGGCGCCGGTCTGTCGCCGTGAGCTCTGGTAGTATTGGAGGGGGGCTTAGGAGGGCCAATTAATCACCTGTCACTGGGAACCAGCGGAGTTCCACCACACCCCTAGCCTCAAAATACGAACCCCTGTACAACAGGTGGATTCCACAGACAACTAAAATCATCCACCCGAACATTCTGATATTCCAGATGATTAATGCAACCATTCCAGATATATCGTCGCTCCATTTTGAGGGACTTTTGAAAGTTACGAAACAACAATAATACAATAAGAATACCGAATGTATGGATACATTTTCGGTTTGAGACTACGTAGTCTCGGGGGAGGTGTATGAGCTTATAAGGGGTATGTTTACAGGTTTACCTATGGTAAAGAATAGGGTGAGTGTTTGGATTACCATCATGTTCGTCTGCACAGCTGTGAACTGGTTCACGTGACCGCCCGTATACCAAGGATCTATAATCAAACGAAGGATGCGGGGACACCAAATTGGAGGGAGGTGGGTTCCCGGTTCAAACAGGGGCATGTAAGGTTCGATCATGAAGCTCCCGATTCGATGCTTCATGGTTCGAGCTTTTGGGTGTATCATCAGCCTCTCCGATGTCATGCCCTTTGAAAAGTTCTGATTTCGAGAACTTCGAAGGGAAACCCAGCATCATATCATCATGAAAAGCGCGTTACAGGGTACAGGATGATCATTGTATTCATCGCTTTGTACCGTTAGGATATTGCACTTTATAATTCCAGATATATCAATATGTGTAACTTCTCATGAGATGAATAGAAAGAAGTTCTCTACAAAATGAAAAGGAGTATGAAAATGAAAAATGGACAGGCAAAAACGGTTAGAGAAAACAACCTAATAAAGGGTGTTGGGGGCTGAGGGGGGGGGGGGGGGGGACTTCTGAACGATCTGTAAATTAATTTTTGGCGTGCAGGGTCTATGAAGATGAATTGATAATGGTTGATACAGTGGTATAATCTTTCCTTCATCATTTGTTATGTTGTTATTTTGGTACTGGTTCTTACCATATTTGCTTGGTATAGCATCAGTTTGGAACCGATGACAAGCACATCCATTCGCCCCTCTTTTTCTTTCGCTCTCTCTCTCCTTCTCTCTCTCTCTCTCTCCATCTCTCTGACGTGCTCTCTACATGGCAATCATGTCTGTTGTCACGATCACACAGATTTGAGAATTCCATCACTCTGTTATCAGGTCATCAAACAAAGTCAAAATTTGTTCAGCTTGACACCAGTCACTGCCATGTCGCTCCCCTCGAGGGAGCCCCTTGCTCTAAGAATGGCTGTTCCGATCAGCAACCGGTATGAACTTTGCCCTCACACCAAAACATGTAATGACAAGGCGATGGGTTCGTCGAGTGGCGACGACGATGGTGCCTTCAAATATCTTGACATGACAGAGAGGAGAGAAGAAAAAAAATCTCTGGACTTTATTTATCTCCTTGGTATTAAAGATAACTTTTAGCTCTTACATCGCTCCAAGCCCTTGTATATTTATTTTCGTCTCATCCGTTTACAAATATCACAACTTTTTGTATGCGATTGCGAAGAAATTACGTATGGGGATTGATGGTGATTTTCACTTTTACATTTATGCCATCAAAAGTGGACTCCGGACGATATGATACATCTCGTAAGTTTTTCAGACCTGCCCACAAATTAACAATTTCTTTGAGGCAAAGGCCTAAAATGAAAGCCTAATTGAAGAAAAAAAATGCAAGAAGCTCATGCCCCAGACCCGTATGTAGTATAAAATCTCCCTAATTATTGACATTGATGTTATCACATGTATTATTGTTTGGACTTTGGACTTGGTATTATCTAGCCAGAGAGATAGTGAAAGTGAATGGCAGATCATTAGGATTGGCGAAATGTCGCCCCCTTGTGTTCGGCTTTATGAATATAGTAGTGTGCGTGTTTTCACTTTTCACGGGCAAGATCAATTTCAGCCTAGCTCTTGACTTCAGCTGTATAATTGGTCAGGATTAAAGGAACACTTTAATTCGATAACACAGACAGTGGTGGCGGACAAGAAACAATATAGTGTATTTACTTCCACATGTCAATGCCTTCCCTGACGGTTCGCTACCTCTAATGAAGTTAATAAGTTTCACGAGAAAATAACTCCTATAATTCCTGTACAACGAACCGTTGATGGATCAATGTTTGTTGGATTATAAGTCTTGTGCTCTTAATAACATTTCTGGTGTTAATAGAAAGGAAAGTGACGATGTTGTTTTTATAAACTCGACTTCAATTTACTGGGAAACCCCCTTTGTGAGTAATGGCCGTGACACGACATAGCCTTAATTATTTTGTTTGTTTGCACTTGTACCAGTGTCATTTCGGCGCCCCGCCCGTCGCTATCAGCATTAAAGAGTTGGAAATGACCATTAAAATATTTTCTAAGCTTCAATAATGAAAATCGGCAAACGTTTCCATTCTTAAGTTGTTAATCATCCCATCCAACCTCATGAAAATAAATGTTCTCATGTTGATCATATAAGGAATTTCTGGATTTAATCATTCCTAATTGATTACATTTATGTTCTCAGAATTTGCAACCTTTTATATAATTTCTGTTTTAAAACAACTTTTGTTCAAAGCAAGTTCATGATTTGAACCTGCACGACTAATAAGAAATAACCGTATCCTTTACCAGAGCGTTATCTGGGGTCCGACAATAATATAAATGTTTACAATAAAAACTGCATCGTTTATAATTGTCCCATTTATCTCCCAAATCATAGGGCCTATAATCCTTTTCATAAAATATTGTAGTTTTCACAAATGATGGATATAATACACAAAATATTTTATAAACGTGTAGTGATTTAGAATAGTAGATGGAACGTGAAATGTTTATCTATTTATTGAGCTATATACTGCTTTTCCAAGTGCATTCTTATGAATCTTATCTAAAGGATGAACATAAAATCTTCTAAAGATCTAAAGTCTAATTTTTGATTGGCCTCTGTCAATGAGGCCAATAGATAGCACTGTGGATAGGTGATCGCCCGTAATTAATCAAATGCTGCAATACGATTGGTCGAGTCCGGCTGTGCTATGGTAGTCGTAATTTACCTCAGCGTGAAATAGTCCCCGAGGTCCAACATGACTTCTCATAACACACAACACACACACTCACCATAGTGCACGCATACACTATATCCCCGTATACTATTGCCTTCATAGCCCGACGATTGTGTGTACGAGTCTGGAACGTGTGTGTGTGTATTTTGCAAGCACTGATGCGTACACAGCGCGATATACCTGGCTTTTTCGCTTATCAGTGGAATACATTCCTTGCCATTCACACAAGCCGAGAGTACTAGATTACAGTGAACACGATTTTCTCTCATCTATCGCTCACTGACATTTTGTATCCATCGTCCTAATTTTAACGTGTTTGGAGTGCTTTCTCTGCGATTTGGAGATAACTGCGTAAGTGAATACATCCCAAGCCTACTTCTGAGTGATTATTCTGCTCATTAGCTGTATTCGAGTCACATCCTGTGAAAACCCTGCGAGTACTAATTTTCGAATTTCCACACGGGAGTATTCGCAAAGGAGCATCTATTTCAAGCATTGGATTCAAGCTTCGAGTCATCCTTGCATTTTTGTCCTGAAGGAATTGGTTTTGATCTTTATTTGCTAGGAAGATATATTCCAATCACTGTCATCATGAAGCAACCACCACAGATGCAAACAGCGGTGCAACACCAGCCGTATCCAGCAGCCCTCCACCATACGCTCCCCCAGCACGCCGGCGGGGAGAAGAAGCAGAAACGCGCTGGAGTCTCGAACTTCACCATGTCCGATTGCTACGAGAAACTGAAGCAGCTTGTGCCGACAATCCCGAAGAACAGGAAAGTCACGCGAGTGGAGATACTACAGCATGTCATTGACTACATCCAGGACTTGCAGACGGCGTTAGAAGGAAAGAACATTGATGTGAAAATGATGGGGAGCGTGAATGCCCTTACCGGTATGATCACGGACTCAATGGCCATGCCCGCCCCATCCCCAGCCGCCTCAAACAGGATGCCGTTCACAACCATTGTACCGCAAACGCAGCAGGGGCAAAGCCATCAGCAAATGACCTGTCCGCCAGCCACACCGCTCGGGGTACACACACAGAGCAACGTTAGGCAACAACAACAGCAGCAATGTTATCCTCAACAACATACATCTCTCTTTCATCATCAGGGATACAGCGATTACCACCAAAGACAACAGGTATACAACACATCACCATTTTACAAATATTTCAAATAATATTTCATTCATTAGCCATTCAAATTTCTGCAAAATATGTTAATACGCCATATCCAGGTTTTATGATTGCTCATCATTTTTTGTGCATGATGTTAGCTATCAACATTTATAACATGAACATCGTGCCAACAACCTACACAGTCAATTTCTCCGACGAAGCAAGTATCTTTCCACTTTAATTGTTTAATAACGGTCAATGATTTTGTATTGTCTTTATTTGCCAGTCATTCCAATTGAAATTGTACAATAGCTACCATGACGACTAAGATAATTTCGTGAACTTGAGTGTGAGTAGGAAATGCACACAGACACACACAATCATGATTCTTGTTCAACATCAATAAGGGACATTGTGAATGTAGTGTGCTTGCCATTTTGTCCAGAATCCATCGTGATCTGAAAAGAAAACCCCAACAATTCTTTGAAAAATGACGTCTCATACCAAAACTATTCACCCCTCGGGCGCTGCCCACATTGAGGAACCAGCTGTGTCGTCGTAATTTCGGTAATACCATTCAACTTCCAATGGTCCTTTCATCTATTGTGCAATTCCTTACAATCCCATCCATGGTTAAGTTCGCCTCCTTTTCTGCCGTCCCCCTTTTTAATTCCGCCTCGGTCGAACACCCCAGCTGTTGCTCCCTCTCACACTCGTCCCCATTTCTGCGAACAATCATTAGCGAATTTGGGGGGACTCATGTGTTGTTTCAGCTTGGTGATGAAACCAGATGGATGAGAAAGGAAACACAGCTAATCTGCTAATCGCTGTTGAGGATTATGTGGAGCGAAGGCGTGACCTTGTCAAGGCGTACATAATGTACATGTAGAAACATCCTGGTCACGTCTGTCTGTTTCTTCAGGATGACATCACTGGTATGCCAGACTTCCAGTGCCCTTGGCCATGTTCGACTATAATCTTATTCTATAGACATCTTACATGTAAATTACTACATACAGATATGATCATTAAGTTAGTGATTTTTGCTATTGCCGAGTATGGGCTAAACATTCGAATCATTTTATATGCCAGACATTCGACTGAACATAGATAGTTCAGTATGTACTAGTTGTACGTGATAGTCTGGAAAGCTATGAATACAATTGATGACCTCATCATTTCTAGTCCTGTCAAATTTGTGCAATCATGGAATTAGAGTATTATTATTGTTGTGATTACCATACAAATAAAGCATGGACATGAATGATGACAGGGTTCAAGTTTCAACACGGTAAACATGGTCATGCACGGACATGTTTGTTTATCATGCATGATTGATTGTTGATATTGGTTCATCATCAAACTTTTAATTTAATGCTCTCCCCGTTTCCGTTTTCACTGAATCGTGGGTTGTGATTTGCAAATGATGCTGTCCCTTATTACAAGTACATTTGGTCTAATACTTATCTGGACGCACATGGTTGGTTGGTTTATGGTATAGCACTGGCTGCACGAGTACAATTCACATTGTATTTTCACTTATTCAAACCCTAGTTCATCGAGAGTAATACACTGACATACTAACCTTTGTAATATTTCCTGGTCAAAATACCAGACGAAGGAATGAAAATGAAAGTACTCTTACAATCCAACTTGAACTCCTTTTTCCTGGTGTAAAGAAGGAAAGGAGGAAGTCATGGCATGTCTTGTGATGTGACTCTCGAGAACTCGGCCTGTCGACCACGGAAGCAGGAAGACCACCTGGGAGATATGACTTGCAGAGCTATAAGTTCGAGAGGTTCCTGGTTTATTTTAACACTTGACCAAGAATTCCAGCGGACGCACCTGTTTTCCTGTGGATGCCTCTTGGTTTTATAAGAGGATTGATGAAAGGATAACATCGTAAGATGTCTTTCCTACTTATAGCCATGAAATGTCTTGTTCCTGTTTTATAACTAGAAATTCGAAATAAGGCGTCGAAATATATTTGATATTACATTATAGAGACGGGACAAGAACATGATAAGATACAGTAACACTAACAAAGCTTTACCACTAAGTTAACATAAAGCCGCCCCCCCCCCCCCCCCCTCCTCCCCCAAACAAAATTAAGAAAAATGCAGGTCATGAAGAAATTATGGTCATGATCATGTCTTTCTATTCATGCGAAGCCCTTTTTGAAAATGTTGCCTTGAAAGGCATGTGCTTATGTGCTATTGTTGAAGATGACACGTATATTTTACATGTATACACTGTCATTTTCAAGTCTCCAAGTTGAGTCTTACTTGGTTGAATAGCATGAGGACCTTGTGATGGCGCTATTGTAGTTGGCATCCCATCTGAACCCTATCCATCTGGCCCTCTTCTGCGGTACGCGGGGGCGTGGTCGTCTTCTCTTTCCAACCTTGGTTTTTCATCTCAAAGAGTTTGCTTGATGGTGGCGTATATTGCCTCTCAGATGAACAAATGCCACCTGAGCCCAAAGATTTTCCTTTTACCCCTTGAATGAGAAATCCTCCCGATCGGAAATACCACGACAGTTGTTGGTGAAGTAGGACAGCGTCCCAAGACAACCAAATACGTGCCTACCACCATCTGCCATTACATGAGCATGCACATCCAAACCCTCTCCTTACACCAAACTGACCGTATGGGGCTGAAGTCAGGCTCTGCAGGAGCCGTTGCCATTTTAATCCATTAGCAATCTTGGGCAAGCTGTGATCGTAGCCCTGTGGATACTTTGATGCATAATTATCAAGATTAAAGTTTTAGAGGTGCTTCTCGGACCATCTGTACACCTTGCAGATCGCTGTCAGGTTCTGTGTCTTTCATTGTTTCATTGCCCATTCGACCCCTAATCACACTAATGCGTGAATACCAAGCGACATCTGCGAAGCAATCAGAATATATCTTGCATCGTTGATTCCTACTATAATTTCACTTAGAAATTGAGAGATACCCTTAGAAGAAAAGATTGAACTAAAGAACAAATGATATGCAAATGCGTGAGCTGTGAAGATAATTTCATGCATAATCTTACGAATAAATAATATAAGTCAAAATTTAAATGTCCAGTCACTGAGTGCTCAATTACACTGTGACAGGTGGCTATCTCATTAACTCAGCTCTCATTTAACATAAGAAAAAGAGGATCATGGGGGACCAACAGGCACCGATTGGGGAAGTTTTCTATATAGAGGGAGCAAGTAGCTAGAAGTAGGACAGTGTGCCTTTAAAGGAAGATAATTTCTCTTAAGCTTGTTTCAAAGCTTACTTCAAAGTTTCTACGCATTTCGTGAAACGTTTTGGCTGTTGTCTTTTTTGCCTTCAAAAAGGACTCATTGAATGTCTAGTGTTACCCTCTGTATTTTCGAGGGGGCGATCAAGAAACCATGTCTTTACTGACCTATAGGTGCCATTAGGCATCATGGCATCGTTTATAGAGGGGTTCGGCCGAGCATCGGGGGTTCACGTCAAAATCCCTTATGGCACCTCCCCCATCTGTGCATTATAAGTGAAGAAAGACCCTATCCTGACAGCTCCGACATGTGCAAGTACAAGTCATCGTCCTCATCACGGTAGAACCCCCGGAGAGTTCAGGCCAAGACAAGCGGTGAAGATACGCTGAACCTGTTCTGAATGATAACAGACATGGGAGTCCATCATGCGATTTTTTTTTTTTGCATCAAAAAGAGAATAAAATTGAGAAGCGTTAGCTAAAAGAGGGCAATCCCTGTAAAGTTGTTCCGTATGGATTTCTCTCGATAAATCCGTCATGGTCTTGAGATTAAGGATTTTTGATGTGGGAGTTTTTTTGGATTGGGTCCATGCACGGGTTACACCTCCACGCTGTCTGAACCTGTGTCTCCAGACGAATTGACCATCTTTCCTAGGGTCAGTAGCTCCGATGATAGAGTCAGGAGCCAATACCTACACTAGTCAAGTCGCCATTCCAAAATTACCAAGGAGATTTAACGAAATCACTACATAATGTTGAAGCTTTTACAAGCGAAAGCTAGCTTGATATGGTTAATTTTGAGTGCACTCACTGATTTATTTATGATAATAATGTTCATGGAATAGTCGATTGATCATTGTAGTAATGGCAATTTGATAATGATAATTAAGTATGAGGGCTCACATGCCAATCGGGGACATGAGCATGTTTTCGTCGTCTATATTATTATTGAATCCAACTGCCTGCTATGCTATTTGTGGATATTCAACAAAAAATACGAGAGATAAAGAAATATAAAACTATAACACAGACAACAATGGGAGTCGGAAGTTTTCGTCGTCATCTTATTTTCAATATTCAGCTACATTGTACAATTTTTGTTCGGGGATATCCTCAGGAAAGTATAGAGCATAACACAGTAGCAGATCGTGTTTCCTCGCTATAATCCCCTTGCATTACATGCTAATGCCATATCAATCCAGGCAAAGCCTCACATCGGCAACATGATGTGAATATCACATACTATTCGTGTAGAAATAGAATAGTTTGGTGTGATTAAAGGACTTGGAATGAATTTCGGGAAATGTTTAAGGGATTATCAATCATCTGATCCGCCTGTATAGATATCTTCGGCCGCGGAAAGTACTTTTCCTGTAACAGCTGTGAAAATAAATCATACATTCAGATTTAATCTCCACAAACATAACCCGGATTTAATACAATTCTTAAATTATATTTATGTTTATTTTCGAGAAAACTCCGACTTCCCAAGATCTAAAGACACACTCGTCTTGTATTTATTCTTACGATGTGTTTTTTTACAATCAAAACGAAAGTTCACGTGTTATCGATTAAATTATTATGGACTATTTTCATCCTTGGAACAAATTCCACAATACCATTTTGCAACCGATGGATTTCATGATCAAATAGCTTGGCAACAATATCAATAATGAATACGGAATTTCTAATTAGTTCCACTCGTTTAGACACCGTTTACATATCATTATTATAATAGAGATGCAAATAGGCTTGAGAGTCAATATGTATTATTGTTGACAAGGTTGCAGTTCCAGTTGGCGATTTTCGATGCTGTTCCGTGTTTACGTTTTTCAGAAGGCTCTTACTAATTCTTCCGGTTTATTTTTTCTTTTTCCCGAAAGGGTGGCGTCGTTAGGACGCTGTCATAATTTTATTTTATTTGGTTAATTACGATTAATGGTTTCTTGCGTTTGGAATATGATTGAAATCGGGATCGCCAAGAAAAGTCGAAAAGGACACGAGCTTGTGGTGACAATCGGGGCACCATTGTATACCAGTTGTGTTTTTAGATTTGGGTGTTATTGAATCACTCATCATTAAATGCTCATCGGAGCATCTCATTAACCTTTATTCGCACGCATCCTTCTTAACGCTCAAAGTTAGTTTGCCTAACCATTGTTCGCGCTTACTCGCAATCAATAACCCAGCATTCCAAAACACCAAAGAGTGACATGAAATTCAATATTTTTCTCCCCGTCTGAGTAATTTTGTCAGGTGTGCGGTTGATATTTTTGAAAAACAAGAAGCCACCTGTGTAACTCGACCTCCTTTTGTTTTCTATTAATATGACGAGGGGGTTGTTTACATTTTGAAACGCGTTGGGCGAATCCTTGTCAATTTGCGCCAACACACGATGCGGTTTGGACAATTAGCAATGAGCATAATGGCGGAATTGAACTAATGTGTTATCGTGGGATACAGGCCTGTGAGCACATTCAAACATCTGTTAGCAAGTTTCTCTCTTTTTCCATGACTGCCAAACGCGATAAACCGATTTCGCGAAGATCGCATGACATGTGCTAATACTTAAACGATCATGAATGGTTAAAGAGATAAAGGGAAGAATTAAAGTTATTGGGATGGACCATCAGCGATAAATAAAACTTCTCTATGATGATGGTATTATATCGAGTTACTACTCGAATATCTCTTGACTCTGGCCCCCAATGAACCTTATGCAGAATAAATTCAGTCCAAAATTTTCAACCTAGGCCTGTCTGAGCGTGGAGGAGCTGATCAATTTTTCGAAACGATTTATCGAATTTCTAATCACATAGTGAGAAAAGGCCGTGTCAATGGTACGGAGTCCGAATATAACTTTGTAAGAATAACAACTCTCTAGTCAACATTTCAACACACTTTACTTGATCATCAAAAAATTGCAATTCATGCGGTCCCTGTCTCTTTTAGGTCTC
Source organism: Strongylocentrotus droebachiensis (assembly GCA_035222895.1). NCBI lineage: Eukaryota > Metazoa > Echinodermata > Echinoidea > Camarodonta > Strongylocentrotidae > Strongylocentrotus > Strongylocentrotus droebachiensis. The sequence goes on from JAVYIG010001644.1 coordinate 218,740, forward strand.
TCCATAAGTAATGTTATGAGGAATCCCACGGCTTATTTTTGTTTTATGAATGTTATTTACTTCTATGCTAAAAAATAGATGACTTGCTCCTCAGCAATGACTTTTCTTTTGAGAGCGAGAGGATCAGGTCTAAACGTTCGCGGTTCTAGACTATGTCCCCGTGATCATCGGTCGATTCTTGGGCATCTAATCGTGGGAAAACTCTGATTAGGAACAGGCCCTCCTTTCGAGTTCTAATTGGTTTACGGGAGATAGCAGGTGCAACTCCTTCATACTAAATGAGTATTCATAATGGCGGTACTTGACTCGAACCGGTCCAGACAAGACGCTTCAACAAAAATTGTTTGTGCAAGGAAAATCTCTTCTTCCCCATGGCTGACCTCTAGTGCTATGATCTCGCTATTCCAATATGCCATGATTTATATGGGTGTTTACATTAGCGGGTTAAAGTATGATACTTAGATGACAAAACAGTGAGATAACAGGGAAACACAAGGGCTGAATTTATTGGTATTTACGACAGGGGAGTTGTCGTGATGCCTTGCAGATGATAATGAACATGACTGTGGTGGAGGTGTAGGGTGCATACATGGAACCCTGCTTGTAACGCAGTATGTAGGACTAAAGCTAATCGAACAAGCCAGCATGCACATGGTTGCCTGTTTCAAATCGAGTTAATAAAGTGTTTATTATCCCTTTCGCCCTCACTTATATCCCAGTGAGAATTCAACCTAGAACTCGATGGTGCTAATATTTTGTAATAAGGAGATTTATGAACCATTCATCAGAATAAATTGTTTCACTTGTCGTAACTACTCGCACCACGTTATACAATTACACATTTATTTTTGCAACGTAGTTTTTCACTGCCATGATAACATACAAGATGCAATTGCGTGTCATTGCTAAAAAAATGCACAAGTGGGGCTGTATTTATAGAAAGCAGTGGGAGGCGATTGCATCTCTTGGTGGGAGAGAAGAAATGAAGCCATATCTTTCTTTCAGCTGCTTTTCCAATCATGATTCAGGGAGTACGAGACGGGGTTATCCACATGAAGATCAAGAACAAATGTTGTACTACTGCGGATGCTTCATCATCATGTACATGATGTATGCTAATGTTTGTTCGTGGCATTCCCCAACGATCATAGTTATTATGATTATATGAGATGAGTTGGAGAGACAGATGTTGGTAAAAGCCCGTCGTAGTGCATGACCATCTGTTACATATTATCTACATTTACATTGTGCACAACTACACATACATGTAAGAAGTGATGCTATCCAATCCCATGCCTCACGCAGTGCACGTCGTCATAGCATAACTTTCAAAAAAATACACAATGGTTCTCGAGATTAATACAGATATGACGAAATCTACTTTTAAAAAAAGTGAAACTCGTTTTCCAAACTGGGTTCAACCAATCTAAGAGCCTATTGATTTTTAGATCTTTGGGCCTGATTACAACTTATCGAACAATCGAGAGTCGGGTTCGTCAACAACACTGATGATACAAACGTATGTGTCTGCATACAATTTGGCAACTACAACAAGTTTTAATTTCTTTTTGAAATAACTTAAGGATTTATCGACGTTTTCGCCCAAATCCCTGCAAATAGAACGTGAAATTTAGACTTTCAATGTATAATTTTTATCAATTCATCAATTTAATTATATATATTTTGTTGTTCTTTCAGATGCACATGAACATGTTACAACAACATCCGGGCAGCAGCAACAAGGTCCTTCCCCACCCCTACGAGACGCCTGAGAGTTCACCCGAGTCGAGGCCCTGCAGCTGCTAGCAAGATTTCTGATGAGTTCTGGCAAAGCTTGGACTTCCTTCTCCCGAAACATCCACAGATGGTAAGCCCTGATTCAATCTGAAATGTTTTAAGGGGATATCAAACGATTAATTGAACGGACTATCTCCTGCTTTCACCAGCGGACATCTGTCAGCAGACAGCGCTGGGCAGTCAGTCACGCGCGCGTTTGCAAAGTTGCAAACCATAAAATGGTTTAAATTGACTCGAGTTTTGGGTAGGGGAAACGTAAGCTTATGACTCACCTGGTAAAAAACATGACTTCTGAAAAATCGCGAATTCTGGGAAAATAGCGAAACTCGAAAATATTTTGCATGTAAATTGAACACGGTTTGAGATAAGCACGTTCCGCGCAACTCTTACTTTAATTTTAAAAACACGCAGTACCTCGATCACGTCCGTACTGCGATCATCGTACACATAATTGTAATAATAATCAATTTAGGTGAATCATGGCTCTTGAAAACTGGTCTCTGACCTGACAGCCAGGGTTCATCTTGAGGGCATCAATTTTCCTCTACTTTTTCTATTTCTAAACTCGAAATTTCAAGTCAAATGGCGCACGTGGTCCGTTATACCCATCATCGAGCTGACTCTTTTTTTCCGCCTTGAGCTCTGGCGTAATGCCGCCTGGCAGTGACGGTTTTGAACAGCTGATACGGGTGACGTTTGGTTGCCCGTGTTGGAAAGTGATTGCCTGTCCGTGCTAATACCTGCTTCATTTGAACGAGATTTCTTCTTAAAGAGGAGGAGGAGGAAAGTCAAATACAGTTGCCTAGTTCTGTCACTAACAAGTAACTACCAAAGAATATAAAATAAAACGTGGATATAAAATCTCCGGTTAGTTGTGGACTATCATTTCACCGTTCATTTATTGTGTGGGATTGGGTCTTGACTCTTAAGATTTTACGAATCTAAGCGAACAAGCGAACGCAGTAGTAACATGTAGGCCCTAGAATACCAAAAACTGTAGGAACTAGCCAGTTAAATTATTTGCCAATACAATCGTGAATAAAAAAAAAGGAGTTGTCTGTGAATATTTTTATGAAAGCGTGCAAATCCAACAAAATTTCAACTTCAGGACTGTGTCATCTCGCATGGTTAGAGGTGACTCAAATGAACTCGGGTAACCCCGGTGTTATGAAGGTTAACTGTTCGAGCACGTTTTTTCCCAAACCAGAAATGCCTGGACATGGAGCCTCGTCTGTAGTTTTCTTGTAGAAAGTTGAAAGGTGAATGCCCTCGGAAAACTGTTATGGGAATATGGTCTTTGAATGAAGCCATAGCAATGCAGCTCTTGTACATGTAGCCCAGGGTTAAAAGCTTTATGCCAGTTTCACAGAAAACAGAGATTGATGTGAAGGCTATGGCAAACATTATAATTACAAAATTATTATAATTTGGGTGGGGTGAAGATGGGGGGATTACCTGCCCGAACTTGCTGAAATTGTACAATACCATCATCTTGGATCAAAAAATAAGTAGTCGCAGTCAAACTGAATTTTTTACATCAATTTTATTTTCTGCTATATCTATAGGCCCTAAACATCAAAATATAAACGAATTTATTTGATTGTATTCGAGTCCAGATATTCCAGACCACAGGTTGCCTTACGGCTTCTAGACTTTCATTTTGGCACTTCTGTCAATAACTCTATTCTTATTGGACATCACACTATTGCACTTGATACGTGTGACACGCGGTCATTATTTGACCATGGGTGTCGTTAATTTATGAAGTGGGAAGTTCGCATACTTGTTGCTAATATGCTGCAGGGAAAAAAATCATAGACTTTCATAGAAATTTATAAATGACAACAGGGGTCAGAGTTTGAGGTACGACCCCGGCGGGATTCCCGGGGCGGAATGACCCACCGTCATGGAATGCACACCTGCTCATATGTTAAAACCATGTTAAAGCAGCCAAGGAAATTCTTGGCTGACTTGAAGCTCAAACTCTTTGTAAAAAAAGTCGACAGGTGATTTCGTTTCGCTGCTCTACGGGTTCCCTCATTTCCAGGAAGGGAAGATAATTGATTAGGATTAAAAGATATAAAGAGTGAACAAACTGAATGATTAAATGATTATGTTCAGGGGCGCGACTTCGCCATGTCAGCTGTTGCTTTTCCCGTGGTATCTGGCAACTGTTTTCACGGAAGCGCGCGAAAACGAAACTGTGTTATCGTCTGTTTCTTTTCTGTGTATAGTATTTAGACATTTTCCGTTATGAATGCCTTAGACAGAGATAAGTCATATGTTGATATCTTGGTTAAACTTCCTGTCTTCCGCCGGAAGTCGTCCTGGCCAAGTCAACGAACTTCCGATCAATATTCAATTTAAACATTGAACAAAAAATAGAATAAGACAAATGCGGGTCAGTTTGGACACCAAGTGAACCCACAACGTCTGTAAAACTGTCGATAAATGGTCCTTGGTTGAATAACCTGCTAAGGAAATGTTGATGTACGGGCTTTTCTAGTAAAACGAAATGAACTGCCTACGGGAAATTCGCTTTCCATTCATAATATTTGCATTACAGGAAATGTTTTTGCGAGTTTAGAGCACAATGCAAATCCAGTGTTTACAATCCATTATGTTATTTGACTAAAAAATATTGGTATTAACGGTCGTTATTCTTCTTTTGTTTCCATGTGTAGGTTCCCTTTCCATTTGGCATCGCTCATGGTCACCCGAGTTCTGCATGCCCGAGGCTGGTTCAAAGTATTAAACAGCAGCAAATCTGGATTTCTACAACGCCGAAAGACATATTCGGGACTACAAGGACCTGCGGACATTGCTTTTTGAGGAGATTGCAGAATAGGCAGTGACGCCATGGTTTGATTTAGTTTATCAACGCGCTCCACAGTTTGGACGGGACAATTCAAAATGGCGGACGTTTGGAAAGTGGAATTTTATCTTTGAGAAGGAGACCGCCCCCAACGGTATAACGTCAGATACGAACTCTCACACGAGACGAAGTTACACATCGCAGAAATGGACTTCATTTATAGAAAAAAACATGAATTTAGAAAAAATATTAGATATTATTTAAGACTATTTGTGGTTCTGTCTTGTACAATGAAAATATGAATTGTACATATCGTAAATGCTATTAATGTTTCACACAATGACAACTTTTAATAACTGCTCAAACAATAAGTTGAGCAGTCATTGGACGTTTTGGATACACTATTTCGTGATGAATATCTGTATATATCGAACGAGATATCACGATGTATTCGTATATGCCGTGTTTTTACGGTTCACAGTCTTGTATATGTTATTGCCAAAACTTGTCGCTCAATGTCTATGGAATATTTTGATTAATATTTGTGATTATTTGATGATTATATTTTTTTTGCCGCTCCTCCATGCTTGCCATGTATAGGAAAGGGCAAATATTCAATTAAAATATTTATGCTAAGATATTAAATACATATTGATAGTAAGATTTTATGATAAAGTAATTTAGGGCGCCACACATGGAAAATGTAGACCATGCCATAATAACTACATGGCCAACACTAATAGATTTCAGTTATACTATACCACTTTTTATAATATGGTATCATGAATAAAGGTTGTAGGGACACTGTTCTTTAGTGTTTGATTTTTAATGCCATTTAATCACTGAAATTCACTCCGTCACTGTTTACGCTGTGGTTCCCAATATTGTAATTACCAGACAGATCATGAATCGAAACTGCATTATGAATAAGGATTACTATTTGCCAAATTCCTCATTTACATTTTTTGACGGTTGTTCGTGTACGCTGTATTTAAACATGCGTGTGAAAAATCAACAAATAAAACAGATTATGTACGAGGGAGGCATGCTTATCTTGTCGTAGTTCAAGTGGTCGGAAGGGTATCTTCATATCGCACCTTTGGAATGAATCATTAACCAGGTAGGCCAACTTCTTGATATAAAAAAGGGATAATATTATATTATCAAACAACAAACATCCATAGCCGGAAGATAATTGAATGTTCAATACGAAAAAAGAAAAAAAACATTTATTGAAAACAGAAATCCGGTGACAGTAATAATATTGTACCCCAAAGATCGAAGAACATTTCGGCATTTGTGCACTTCCCGAATTCATTCTACATTTTGCTCAGCAAACTAGTCATTTTTTCAAACTCCATTTTCTAGAAACATGTAGGCCCATAGATTTGGAAATTATCCAGTATTAATTATAATGCGATATAGTGGTATTTATTACCTTTATATTTTTTTTAGTTCATTCGAGTCCATTTTTTATTTTCCATATGATTTATAATTTCATATTTTTGATGTAATTTTGTACTGTTGAAATATGTTGTTCGAAAAGGATTTGAAAAAAATTATGTGTCATTAAAAAGTTACATTGAATTCTAAATATGTTTTGGAGTACTTATATATCTTTCGTGGTATCTGCTGAAGAAAAATATTGT
>JAVYIG010001644.1:230000-282500 GCA_035222895.1 Strongylocentrotus droebachiensis
TAAATTAATATAAACGATAATAATTATGGTAATAATATTACTAGAGTAATATTATTAACAATGACAACTACAGCAGCAACAACAACAATACTATTACTACTACGAATAATACTGATGATAACACTACTACACTAACTATACTACTATTTCTACTACTACTACTACTACTACTACTACTACTACAACATGTACTACTACTACTACTATTCTACTACTACTACTACTACTACTACTACAACTACTTCTAATAATACTACTAATAATAATAAAACATGTACTACTACTAATAATGATAATAGTAAAAATAATAATGATGTTATTAATAAACCTGGATTTATAAAGGATTATTCGTACGATACAAGCGCTGAATTATTACCATCCCGTTTTACCTTGCCTTTTCAATGTGTACATGTATCATGATGTTAAGGAATGTGTTCACATGATATTGCCCGCATTTATTACATGCAGCATATATATACCATCATCTGTTGTATAATTTACGATATTATGTAACATAAGGGTCATGCAATAAAAACCAATATATAAAGACAATGAAAGAGGGAAATACACAGTAAGGTTTCTTACATGTTGTTATCTTTTATTTCCACGCATTGCCTATAAGTTTGTACGTCATAATTTTTACCAGCAAACATTATAACCGCCTGCATTAAACTAGCATAATTCAATTTACAGGGCATCTTGTTTTGAAGCTACTGTAAAACACGCAGCATGAGCCCCGCATATACTGGTATACTAATTTCGAAAAATGTTCGTTTAAAGGAATCTTCTGTTATCATGTGTTTTTTAACATTATATTTCATCCCGTGTTTTGCTTCAATTACAAATAATTTTGTGAATCAGCAATGTGTACGAAAAATCAACAAAGAACTTTAATCAAACTAGAAACAGACTCACGATAACGGGAAATATTTCACTGTATAGAACTCACCTTTTATCATTTCATTATATCAATACTCAGTTCTTTATTACTATGATAAAGTTTCTTGTCCATTCCGTTGATACATATCATTCTCTTGCAGTTTTTCCACTTGCAGTTTTTCCACTTGCAGGGGAAGTCCACCCTGATATTAAGTTGGTTAGAAGAAGAAAAATGAGAGGAACATGTCAGTGAAAGCTTGAGCGAAATCCGATTTAAAATAAGAAAGTTGTGAATTTGTTAAAGTTGCGTTCAAGCAAACATAAACTCTGTGACGTATCTGGCGAGGTTCCCTCCCATTTACTCTGTACTTTAAATACACCACAGTGTTGCCACTAGATTTTTTTTAAATTTTTTTTTAATTCATAACTTAGAATATTGCTCACACTTACACTAATTTGTTTCTCTCGCTTTTATGCTTCTATTAATAGCAGCTAATCATTAGGGTAGAATTTCCCTTTAATGAAAACCTGTTAAAGTTATATTAACTTTGGTGGAAAATGATGTCTTGGCATTAACACAACCCATTTTGAGGTACCCGGTAGTTGGAATATAGTCGAAAAACCAGGGAGCTCATGTAGAATCCCCGAAGTTTAACAGACTCAGATTTTCCACGAAAAAACAAACAATACCCGATCAATTTGATTCCTATAAACAGGATAAAGCAACCAGTGACAAATTGTTATGAGTTTCCGCGATATCTTTATGGTCATTATTTATTCATAATATTAAAATCATAATGGGGATTTCCCCTCGATGTTTTTACCTTGCCCATGTACTTTAACTCGCACAGGATATCCTATTTGCTATTAAACCATCTACTACTCCAGTAAAATATATACAAAAATTAAACAATTCCTCATTGTCAGGGGTTTTGTTGGTAAGGCTGTCGACTTCTGGGTCTTGAAATGAATTATTTTTCGAAAAAAGTGGCATATAGAAATAGAAATAAAGAAGTAAGGTGGTCTATAAGACAAGCAAAAGATCAGATAATGAATAAAAACATAACTCATAAACCTTACTCATTTGTTAAATAAATATTAATAAAGTATGAAAATGCAAGCATACATTTTTCCACAACCATTTTCTTTTTAAAATAATGATAATAATAATAATCGGTTCTTGTATAGCGCAAGTCACATTTAAACGTCTATATATGCGCTTCCAAATTTGGAAATATGACAAAAAAGGTTGAGACAGAACGGGAGAGATTGTAAATCATGTGCGTCATCTTTGATTTATTTATTTTTATTTCGCTTTTGAGCAAAATTCCACATTCTTCTAGTTGAAAATGCTGATAATGTCTGTCTGCCCCTCTCCACCAACATGATATAAAAGCATGTCCTTTTTGTTCTTCTTCAAATCAATAGCATACAACCAATGTCAAATTTGCATCATTAATTATTAGGACATTTTCAAAACTAGATTAAATTGTCTGCTATATGTATCACCACCGGTCGAAATATCACAATGAAGAGCATATGCTGTTGCATCAATATCTCTAAATATATAGCCTATTCATTGTGTATATATCGAATTTTCACTGTAGCTTTTCCCTGTAGCCGTTTCCTCGTCAATTGATTGTTAAACAACAAACACAAGACAGGCAGACATTTTTCCTTCAATTGCAACTCCAGATTTAAAAAAAAATCTTGTAGTCCCACCTTATCACTCTGACGTCCTTGCTCGCGAGCGAATTACTCCTCAGCGCCCATCTCGCTCTAACGCCTGCATTCCCTCTCCCTCATATGATTATGATCATAATGAAATTACTGATTTTTCCACGGGAATGGAGTCGCTGGAGCACTCTGAATAAAACTATGTCATGCTGTGTTCGTTTGTTTGTTTCTCTTCCCTCCGCAACCTGTTCATATATTTCTGAGAAAGATGATCAAGAGAAGATGGTGAGATGAAACAAAGAGAGATGCTGTTCGAGCGCGATTACTGCGGGCATACCTCGCCCAGCTTCCCGACGATGAAATGTTGTTACCTTCGATCAAGTGCGCGTGCGTGAGGTGAGGGATAACTTTCACCTCCCTGGTTTCACCAATCGAACCATGACTTGAAAGGAAGAAATGATGCACTGTTATCGTTGAACAAGGGAACATGATAAACATGTGGGTTCATGCATGTGAAGTAGGTCCATGGTTCATGTATACATTTTTCTTGATAAAAAAAATGACAGAAGGACCTGCCTATACTCCTGTAAAAATTGTGGAATATAAATGAGAAATATAATCTATATAGGTCTACATCTCAAAATAAATTATTTTGTGAATCGTGCTGTTGCAATATAAGTATGTTCTATGATATACAATCATCGTCGTCATCGTCATCATCATCATCAACATCTTTACCCTTATCCTCTTTACCCTCATTACAGTTGATGTTACCATTCTCCTCCTTCTTCTACTCCTCCTTCTCCTCCTCCTCCTCATCATCATCATTATCATCATCATCTTTACCCTCTATCAAGTAGATGTCACCGTTATCGTTATTAACATCACCATCATCACAACAATAATCATCATCTTCATCACCATTATCAACTATCACCACCATCAACAACAACTTCATCAGCAGCACTACCATCATCACTATCATCATCATCATCGTCATCAACACCACCATCATCATAATCATCATCATTAGCATTATCAAGATTGTTGTAACTTCATCATGACGTCAATGGTCATTAAGTTAGTATATGCACTTAGCTAATTAAGGAACAGCTTCGCGTACGATTTCAACTATTCCGTTCTCCTCTAGACCCATCAAGTCAAACTATTATTATCTCTTTTTCTCTAACATCGAAATCATAATATTTTTGCAGCCTGTCATTGTGTCAAATATATGATCTAGGGGTGTTAGTCCAATACCAAATCGTGATGGCTGCCAGGCAGGCTAACCGAAGAAAACAAAGATTTGTTTCCCATCAGAGAACGCTGCTGACAAACACTTTGTAAACATGTTTGTCATCTTCACAAACCTTGCAGGAAGAGCATTGATACGGACAAAAAATAAGTTATTTGAGCGTTATTCTCCATTTCCGTCACCGGACCTTCTGCTGGCGATAGATGCCATGACACAAATGTATTTTATTTGTTTCCATAAATCTTTGGGATTGCAATAACCTCATTAACTCCCCCCCCCCCCCCCCCACCACCACCCCCTTCCAAATATTGTTAAAATTGATGAGGTAAACATAGCAGACTTTAACTAAGGTAATGAATCGATATTTATTTGAGAACATTACTTTGAATAAGATTCCTTTTGTTGATTGCTCATGGAGAATTAAAGAGAAAATCAGTGATAAATAATGACGATACTGCATGGATGGAGCCAGCAATATGTAAACAAACTAAGAATTGGTGAGTTTGAGTTTGAGTTTAAGTTTGAAGTTTTATTATCCAAACAAAAACTACATCAATGTAATAATCAAATGTGAATGTTTAACATTGAAAGGATAAACGGGACCAGAAAACAGCATTAAATGCTAATCGTGTCTGGTACCCCTAACACACAACAGTATCACAACAATGAATGAGAATTTAATGAATAAATATGAATATCTATTGAATACATACTAAAGCTACAAGCTATTCTACGTCCAGGTTAAAATATTTTTTGTGATTAAATACAAAGCTTTGGTATTTTACACTAAATAAAAAGATAAAGAATCATATAACATAATATTTACAAAAAGGCAAGAACTTCGGTTCAAAGTTCAAAACAATGAAACTGAGACAGACGGATAGCAACACAGTTACAAGCAGATATAAGAAGGGAGAAGGAGGCAGAAGAAAAGCATGAAATCTAGGACATTTCCAAACTCCACACCGAACTTACAAATACCTACCGAAAGATCATCACAATACTAACCAATCGAATAAATTGGAGGGAGAGGGCGGGGGGGGGGGTTCATGAGGAACAACGCCCCTGCTGGGATCACCCATCCATCATGGCGTGCGAGAAACCTCCATTCCAAATTTTGACATGTTTTGAGGCTCTCTGAACAACCTCCGAGGCAGCTCGCCTCGCACGATCTACTAGCACCTGTGATAATATCATTTATTTACAAAAGCATCAGCAACATAAATTTACGGGTGACAGTCGGAATTATCAAGTTCAAGACGCTACGGGGATGGAGTGTTTCGAGAGGCACGCAAGCGATCGGCGGGGGGGAGGGGGAGGGGGTGGTATGTCTTGGAGGAGGCGAAGGGTTTGAGATGAAGAACTGAAGATAAGGAGAACTGGACCATCTTCATGATCTTGGAGTCAGTGTATATCTAAATGGGAAAGAGGGAGAGAGAGAGAGAGAGAAAGACACACATACACATTGATCGAGAGGGGATGTAGCAGAATGTCTGTCGATATTACATTCCCATTTTAATCACTTTGAATTTTAGCGACGGCTCGTGTAATAATTCTTTGATAATTTGTACGAATGCTAACCAGGTATTGAATCATTGCATACAAGAGGAAAAAGATGGGTACATCGAGGGTACCGATTACAAGTTATAATTCAGATATCCCCCTAACCTATGCCCTATGTAGGGGTGACGCTGTAGTAATTGTGTGGACTTTGCCCCTCCCCCCCCCCAAAAAAAAGAACAATATATATATATATATATATATATATATATATATATATATATATTAGTTCTTACCTATCATTCATTGTTGTCATTGTTTTAGCAGAAATTTAAATCAATTTTCGAAATTTCCTAACAATTAACCATGCAAATATGTCATTAGTTGTACGTTATTGATTTGAAGAAAAAAAAGAACGCGCTTTTCTAGCATATCGGGTGGAGAGGGGCATACATTTTCAACTATAGGCATGTGGAATTTTACTCACACAAAAAAAAAAAAAAAAAAAAAAAAAAAAATACAACAACAACACCCCTCACCCCTCAAAAATAAGAAAATTTAAAAAAGAGTGTAATTTCTTGTCTATGATTGTTGTCAGTATTTGCTTTTTCCCTTTGGGGGCCGATGTATGTTTGTTTAGTTTGATAATTACACTTTTTGTCCGGTGTAATTTATAATTTGCTCTATATCCTGAGATATTAATCTAGGAGCGAATCTTACATAATGTGACCGTCACAACCCTGATAGAATACAATAATACTAATTATTGAATGCAAGATTGTAAGAGCTACTGCTTCAAACGACAGTCCCATTTGCTTAGAATTTTCATGACATATGTCATATTATTAGCATGATTCTGATCAACCGACTAGCATTGAGGATATGTAGTTGCTATGGCAACCTTCCCACTTCTATGACACGGTTTGGAAACTTTATCTCCTCCTCCATTTCTTGCAAATAATGATACTTTCCTGTAAACTTTTCACCACAATGACATTTCATTTACCTTTCATGTCTTCTTGATCTGGATACTTCCATTGTTCATGTTTTCTTCTTGCTGTGCTTCATCATTTGTCTTTATTATTTATTCATCTGTTGTTTTTTTTGTCAAGTTTTATTGTTGCTCTCCTTTTCAACTCCTTTTCCTCGTCATTGTTCTTATACTTTTATATTTCCTTTTGCTTTTCATTTTAATTGTTCCTCTATTTGGTTTAAATAGTTTAGATCGTTATCGTTATTGTTTTGTCTTTTCTTCTCCTGTTGTTGTTCTCAATCTTCACCTAATTTTGATTTTGATTTTCATCATTTCATATTTCAAAAGTTTTCCTTATCATTTTTATCTGCTCCTTTTTCTTACATTCTAATTTGTATAAGTTCTTTTTCTACTACTATTCTAGGTTTCTTCTCTCTTCTATCATTCTTGTTGTTGCTTTTGTTCTGTTCCTTCTTCTTCTTTTTTCATTGCATCTTCTCGCTGTCATTTATGTTTGCATCTTCTTTTCTTCTTTGTGTGCAGCTGTTGACTTGTTATCATTGTTTTCGCCACGATTGTACTCCAAGGGAGTGTTTCACAAAGACTAAGATCGACATTAAGTTGGACTTAACTATGGCAGGCCATTAATGCCACTGGTTGCTCTCACCATTAGGATTTTTATATAATATTTTTTCCTTCAATAATGAATTATCAAAATATGTACATTCTGTATATTTGTGACCATGATTTGTACGTCCCTTGAGAGACCAATGCCAGTAAATGGTGAGAGAAAACAGTGGCATTAGTGGCCTGCTATAGTTAAGTCCAACTTTAAGTCGATCTTAGTCTTTGTGAAACACTCCCCAAGTCTACTTTCTTTTCCCTTTTAGATTTTCGTTTTCCTCTCTTGGCTCTCGAAACATTTCCACTTTCCACACATAGGAGGGGGATCTTTCAGCGCTAAAATACAACCAGGAACTGGGCGGGAGAGACGGAAATTAGCAACAGCAGGAAAACAACGGGTTGGAGATTTGGCTGAAGATAGCGGATTGTTTTGAGCTGCCTTTGGGACTGAAGACACAGAACAATCTTTTATTGGGAGAGGGAGAGTTTGGTTTTAACAAAAGTGGACAGGGGCGTTCATTTTTTTCGGGGGAGGGGTGGCAGGGGCAGCTGTCAATGATATTAAATCAAGCAAGATGTTTGAAATAAAATACACTTAATACACAGGAACATACGAGTCTGATTGTGTATTTATAGGCCAATGAGAATTAGGCAATAAAGTACATTCTAACTTTCTAAAATGCATTTTGGAAAACAAGTAAAAAGGACAATGATATGGAATTCATTCTCTTTTCAAGGCAGTTTATTTATTTTGAGTTAATTTTGTACAGGCATTATTATTCTTACAAAAACGGAAAAACCTACGGAAGTTTTCGCTCGCAAAACATTGTTCAACTTTCAAGAAATCTTTCATAATTCAGGAATTGAAATTGAAAGTATTTGTGATTTCTCGGCCTCGTGACATAAACTTGTACAATCAGGTGCTGTCTCTGAATTAGATTAGTTTCAGGCACTCAGAACATGGCGGAGAAGCTAGGCATTGTAAGTCGGCTGGACTTTATTAACCCTAGTTGAGACAGACATTAGGCATGTTAAAGAGGATGAGTAAGAGTCGTAATGCATCAAGGTGCTGTTGTTCTAAAGATGGGGAGGGGGAAGCTGCTCACAGGAGGAGGGAGGAGGAGAGAGGAAGGAGGAATATTGGAATCGGAAGCGATGACGAATTGCACAAATTCAACCGTGACATTGTTATTCACTGCTCTGTCGTCATCTCTCATTCTCTCCCCTCCTCCTCCCCCTCCTCTTCGCTCACTTTCTGTCTTTATCTATACCCCTCCCACACACTCTATTAGCCCCCCCCCTCTCTCTCTCTCTCTCTCTCTCTCTTTCGCTCTCACTCGTTCCATTTTCTATGTTTGTGTCTTCCTATATCCTGTACATGTTCCTCGTTCTTTCAAAAAACAAAATTTAATTTATTGTATCCATCTAGTTGTGTTAAGTGCTCCTTTTCCCCTTCTTTATACAATTTCTCTTACCTATGACTATATGCCCAACTATTTCTGTCTTCATGCCTTACATTGAATCACAAACTCAAGTTATTCATTTTTAATCTAATGTTCCTTTTAGAGTAAGGATTTGTCTTCTCGTGGTTCTCTCTCTCTCTATCTCTCTCTCTCTCTCTCTCTCTCTCAATCTTTTCTTTCTCTCCCTCTCTGTCCCTCTGTCTCTATCTGTCTCTGTCTCTCCCCTTCCATCATTCCCCTCCCCTGTCCTTCCATACCCATCTATCTCCCTCTCCCCCACCGCCCATTCTCTCAGACCCAAGTGGTAACATAGGGGTCGTATTCCCCGGTGAGTGGGGGAGCTACGCCCCGCGGGGCGCCTCGGTTTATTTTTTCCGAGCTCGTCCTCCCTGGCCCTGTCGTCTCATCGAGCCAGATGGTATCAATAATCATCTTTGATATGATTTTTGTAAGGGGGACTTCTCGCTGATTGGTAAGCTGGGATGAGTAGTTCGATGGAGGAGGCCATTAGGATAGTGCAGTGGTTATATAGATGCATCCACCCCCCCCCCCCAGCTCCTTAGTCTCACAAGGCCAATGCCATCTGTGTGAACTTGTCTTGCAAATTGCACGTACATTTCGAAGGTGTTTCTATTTCCAAATCCTAGTTTCGGTTTCACTTTCAGTTTTAAATCATTTATTTCCACATTTTTTCTTTCAAAGCCGATTGTAACCAAAATAATGGCTACGATGATGTGCAGGTAACTTCCTTACTTTTCAGTTCTATTTTGATCGGTATTTAATTTGAATGTTTGTAAAACGATAGATTTATACATATTATCTTTTCTCTTAGTCATCTACGGCTACAGCCCATGAGACCGGCAGCTCATAAGGCCAACATGTCGGTCTCGCGGCCTTCTGAAAATTTATCTTTGCAGGGTTCCAGAGACCGATGACCCACGAAGCCTTGGATTATTGGAAGTCGATCGATCGGTCTACTTGGATGTCCTTTCTTTCTTAACAAACCGATATGCATGTAAAATGAAAAAAAGGGTATGGGCTTTGTGTTTAATAGACTGACTGACAGACTTCTAAAGGATACTATCCAAACACATAATTTTTTTTATGAAAACAATATGAATAAAAGATAAACAAAACAAAACAATACGAAATAAACATATGCCTATGTATATAAAACATGTATCGAATATATATTTCATTTCATTTCATTTATTTTCATATTTCTCATGTTACATATACATTTCAAAATAAAGTACAAGTTTTTTATTTTTATGGAATACTGATTTAACTGAGAGAAATATGAAACATAAACAATGTGAAATAAAAAACGAAACAAAACAAAACAATATAAACAAATTTATTCACAACACATAAACAAATTTATACAAAACATAAAAACATAATTTATATAGGATATATATAAAACATACATAACCAATAAGAACAATATGTACTAATAGTTTTAACAGTAAAAAATATATATTAGAAACATCTGAACTTGTTGTTATCTTCTACATTGTAGTCTAAAGGATACTAATCCGAACACTAGAAATGCAATCGTGTCAGAACGATGTGCGTGCAATGACGCCATGTTTCTACGTGTCAAACGAAAGAGCTTCTCTCGCCCTATCCAGAGCAATAATTTGTACGAAGTCTGCAGCTTCTGTGATATTGGAGATAGGTAGGGCGAAAGAAAGGCCTCATTAGTGACTTTGATGGAATGGTAGTGACTATGCCTACGAAGTTTGAAAGAAATTGGGATAGGGGAAAGGACGTAGAGGGGGCTCGCAAGCACTGCGTGCAAAAACCAATGGGATTTGGTGCATGTTTGACATTGCAATCAAGTTCGTTCTGGGGGCCAAAAGCGTGAACCCGATATGCCACCATAGACAATGCGTGTAATGCATGAGCGGAAAACGTACAGGATCTGTATTATGACCGGAGTTAAATTGTTTTTTCTCTCTCTCTTTATGTCTCTTCATGAGAAAGAAAATGTTATGATTGTTATTGTAAACCACTCTTTTTTTTTCTATGATAATCCTAACGAAACACGTGATGTAAAATAGATTTATAGGACAAAATGGCGTCTTAAATGGCCCCATTGACCAATTTTAAAAATCCGGCCATGAGGTGCCCTGCATATTGGAACTCGGCATGTCACTGCAAATTTTCAAGGAAAAAGAAGGACGTTTATGGGGCGAAAAACAGTCTAAAAAAATGACGTCATAGCCGATACGTGTTAGATTCGGGCGAAAACTCGGCGGAATTCGTGTAGTGACCTATATTCAAATGCGATTTATTCACAATTTTCTGCGTGAACATATACTATACTTGGTATCATTAGAAAGGGCACTTCATTGCGGTCAGTTTGACACCATTGTTATCTTCGCGCAATGTATTGTACGCATTAAACGCGCTATTACGTAATGCATAGTAAATTCAAAATTTTGGGCGATAACTTTGCGCTGACATATTCGAATTTTACCAAACTTGGCGGACAGTTGTCACGTATATGGATACATATGTCTGCCAAGTTTCATTGATGTAGGTATAAAGATCGCCATTTTAGAGCAAGTTGAAGTTATTTCTCAATTTTCTTGAAAATGGCGAATTTGGAGGGCATTTTTCGCAAAGTCGGTCAGTGTTAGGTATATAATTTTTTTATATGGCTGGAAAGGGCATATCTTCAAGTATCTAAATCCAAAAAAAGGGTACGGGTTTGCCAAGCCATAATGGAGATACGGCCACAGAAAGAAAGCCAATTCCCAGAACTTTAGAGGGCGCTATTTATGTTTTGCATAGCCATTGGAGCATGAAATTTGGCATGGCTATGTGCAATTATAAGATAAGGATACTGTTAGATTTAGACACAAAAAGGAATTTATTTGACAAAGTTATGGCAGCTTTAGATTTTTAGGGGTCCATTTTTCAAGAATTTGAGAGATTTTTGACGGAGTCGGTTTCAGATTTGAATTTTGAGTACGAAGAGGGCATTTTGAAGGTCAAGTCATATGTCGCAGATGAAATAACATCTCTCAGACTATCTAGAGGAATTTGTAAGAAATGTGTAGGATCTAGGATAGTGGAGATAGGAAGGAAGAAAGAAAGGCCTTAAAATGGAACAGAAACGAACAAAATGGCGCCTGGACGGTTATGCATGAGTGATTTTGAAAATCGAAGAAAGTAGTGACCTGGATGAGATGCTAGAGATGATGCCTACGAAATTTTAAAGGAAATGGACATGGGTAAAGCACCGAACTAGGAATAACAAGCACTACGTGCAAAACGAATGGGATTTCCTGACGATACTAAGAAGAATATTTATGGGGCAGAATGTGAACGAAAACAAGGCAATGACGAAGGTTCGTCATTGCAATAATACTATCGAACTCTCATCTAGCCTATAGTAGAGGAATGAATAAGTAAACATTAACTAGTATGAAAGTACGTGAGTATCTATTTTTGCTTCATCATGTGAAACTATATTTCAGCTTTCCTGACTTTCCTCCAGTATTGGATACACATTCCCCATATCACTTTCCTCATGAAATCCCAAACAAAAATGTTATATGTTGTCACCCGCTGTTTAAGGCGAAACCCAATACTACCAGACAATAAAAGAAAGATATTGTTTAAGCATCTTGTAGCTAGGCAACGGTCAATCATCCCGCGGTTCCTTCCAAAACCTAGATATGAAAACCCATTTTTCATTGCCAAAAAACTGGAGCGAGATCGGGATATTCCTCGAGCTCGTTTTACTGTTCCAAGACTGTTGCAGTTTGACCTGTTCCATTTGTGGTGATCTCGTGGCCTATTTATGCGATATAATTCCATTTTTCTTGGGACAGAATTTCTTGTAAACTGTATAACTCGAACAAATCGTTATTTATGACCCGATTGGCCGGGGCTGTTAAAATTGAGTTTATTCAAATACACTGTTAAATTGTATTAAATTAAAGTTGACTTAAGGTGAATCGAATTTACTCTTTTCTATATTCATGTTTTATTTAAACAAACAAAATGAAAACAACAACAACAACAGCACTATAAAAAACACACAAGTATGTTGTACATAATAAACAAATTCGCATACTTCCGCTATAAAGTTCCTTATTGAATACTAAACAAAATAATGTAGGGCTTGCACGGTGAGTTGTTATCATGGCTATTTTGCAATCAGGTAATTGCCATGTTTTCAATTTCCGAAATTATGCTAAGGACTTGATAAATGCTTATTAAACCAATACATGAATATGCTGTACCAACCGTTTCAATCTTATGATTATCGAGCTTTTCATGAAAGGAATCGACATCATTATCTCCAGTCTAGTGTCCCATCCACTTCTTGTCAAATTAGATTTGGTGGTAAAACGAAAAGATGAAAAATGCACTCTGCCAGACAAGCCAATGAACAACCCTCCCATAAATTTCGTTCCGATTTGTTTATAGTCATAACTTTACGTGAGACCATCGCGGACCCTGGATCCGAGACGAATCTATCCAAATCCTCGCTGTAAATTATTGAAAAGCAATTAACAAATTGAAATGGATCTCTCTCCGATGAGAGTATACTAATTAAGCAGTAGGGGGCCAATCTCCCTCCCTGACTCGGCCTATTTTGTCCGTACTTCATATTTCATATTCGGAGCATGTTGACATCGAAATCATCCTGACTACCTCTGTCTACTTATTTTCATCTGTTCAATTTTTGTTGTAAGTGTACTTAATTCAGAACTATACAGATGGGCCATGCTCAGTAAGGAATGATGGTATGGGAAGAAGAGATAGGAGGAGGAGGAGAAGATGGAGGAAGAAGAAGAAGAAAAAGAGGAGGAGAAGGGAGAAGAAGAGGAAGAAGAACAAGAAGAAGGAGAAGAAGAGAAGGAAGAAGAAGAAGAAGAAGAAGAAGAAGAAGAAGAAGAAGAAGAAGAAGAAGAAAAGGAAGAAGGAAAAGAAAAAGAATAGGAAGAAGCAGAAGAAGAAGAAGAAGAAGATAAAGAAAAAGAAGAAGAAGAAGAAAAAGAAAAAGAAGAAGGAGAAGAAGAAGAAGAAGAAGAAGAAGAAGTAGAAGAAGAAGACGACAAAGAAATAGAAGAAGAAGAAGAGATGGGTTAAGGGTATATGCAGCCCCAAGATGGTTAAACGGGGCAAAGGTGTATTTGAATAGAAACCGCGACAAATCTATGATCACCGTTTCATGAGAGAAAATGAGCAGAACAAATGCTCACAAAAGGATGATGGGGGCGGGGTGCTTGAATTGAACCTCATAAAATACATAATCCATGAGAAACGAAAGGTAAACACGACGATTAACATATTTTGTTTTAAAGGGGGAAGGGGAGAATAGACAGTTCAAAGTCATTCATTTTCAGAAATACTGAGTGCGAAGATTTTGTGATCCTTGAGAAGCTTAAACTTTGAATTTGAAAAAATCTTAGGAGGGGTTTGGATACGCAATAATGCAATCGGGGCACAGCTAATTTTCTCTGGGACACAACATAAATCGAGTTAGAAATTGTAATGACTCGCGATATGACTGCAAAATCAATCTTAAAGTTGATTTCATAGATGAAATGAAGTTTAATTTTTCCCCGAACGAGATTTATGGAGAGAAACTTGAGATCATCAAATTACGACTTCAAGAGTCTTTCATAGCGATTTACATCAGAAGACGTAATTTACGAGCTTATTAAAATCACGACGACGTGTTTTTAACCTTTGTCGACGCAGAAATGCAACACCGACCCGCCCAATATGATACACTCAAGTTACGGAATTATGACCCTCTCGTTACGAATCCGTCGTGATAATATTCAAGAATTATGTCAGAGAATCTTCGAAAATTGTATCGCAGGAAAATCGTTGAAAGATTCACGTGATCCAACTGAAAACGATAGATAATTCTGCTTTCACTGACTGTGCTGAAAAAAAGATTTTATGAAAGAGAGCATTTAATTTTTTTGTTATAACATCTATAAAGCCCTCGATAGAGTATACAATTAGTTTATAAAGCTTTATTCGTGTAGGCGATTGATGTGCCAAATGTGCATCATCACCGCTCCCTGCGGAGTTTTCCCATTGTGATATGTGTTTACAAGCATTTTTTAACATTTAATCCTCGCTACTGTCTCGCTGTGCGTTGCTTCGCTCGCTCGCTAACTGGCCATCATATTAAATTGCGTATAAAATTAAGATAAAATCACAATGGTAATAATCCGCAGGGAGTGGTGATGGTGCACATAATTATTACACTTCAATCGCTTACAGGAATGTAATACACACACACACACGTACCTGCAATGACAACATATGTATAACGATGTTGAATACATAACTGCTCTATAATTATGAGGAGCTACATAATTATATTTGCAAGAAAAAATGTCAGACCCCAGGAATGCCCCTATTGTCATAAAAAGTAGCTGTTAAAAGGTGATTGTTATTGCATGTACAACTTCACTAATAAGGAGAAGGTTTAGTTCTGGGAAGAGGTGAACACTAATTTGTGAGCGTTATCATTGTTATTATGCAAGTGTCAACATGAGATAAAAAATGTTCCCTGAAAAGCATGGCTCTTCAAATGCCTTAATATTTTTAAAATGGTAACAGTATACAAAATCGGGACGGATTTTTTCTTTCACAATGCAATCGCATGACCAGAGCTCAACTTTATCTTAAAATGTATTCCTCCTAATATTATCATAAATGTAACTTTCTTTCTCTTCCCCTTCCTCCATGTCCCTTCTCTTCTTATGTCCCTTTTCTATTTTCCTCCCTTCCTCTCCTAATTATGCATCGCTGCATATTGTATGTACATGTAAATGTATTGCTATTTACATTTTCTAGACGACGTCATCTCATGCTTATGCTTATACCACCCCTTTTCTATATAATTATGCCATGCATTTTTTAAAATTTGGATGTATATGAAATAAATTAAGATAAAATCAAAATCAAATTAGACAAAGCAAAGACATGACAAAAACATGTTCACATTTCCTTAGTCTAGACATTGAAAATGCTTGAAATACACTGTATATAAATTATATCGACTATAATAAACGGGGACATCACACGCATAATTTATGTCGAAAACGTTTTTCATTACTCGGCCCCTTTCTAAAAAAATAAATTAGACGGAGAAGAAGGATCTTCTCTCCCACGCTGTCCTAATCAAGCTAATTGGACTACATTGCCAATTAACCCTCCCCGCACTGCCACTACTCGTCAATGGACTTATTCGTCCAGATATATCATAATCATACGTCATGTTAGTCAGTACATCCATGCATGTGAATACACTTTTACGCTAAGATTTCTATAAAGCATAATATTGTGTGCGTGACTCTTCAGATTTTCGAGCTTATGTTTTATGTATAATCATTAAAATGATGTCTGTTTGAAAATTCTGTTTCATATACATTCCGCTCCCGTATAAATATTTTGTCGGTTCAGATTGCATCTGCTTACCTTGGTCATTCTGACACTCTCCTCACACTCTTCCTACTTCTCTCTCCCTGTATTATGTCTGTCTCTGTCTCTCTCTATGTGTCTCTCTCTGTCTCTTTCACTTTCTCACTCTCCCTTTCTTTCCCTCCCGGCCTCCCCCTCTCTCTCTCTCTCCATCTGTGTATATATTAATCTCGCTCTTTGCCCCACTCTCCCCCTCCCCTCACCTCCTTTTCCTTGAAAACTAAGTATTGTCTTCATTCGAAAGTTCCTTGCCCTGTTTTCACTTTATTCCGACGTTATGGTTAATAATGAAGACAAAATCATCTTCTATCCGAAGTCTCCTTCTCTTCCTCCTCCAAATAGGTCATCTCCATCTTATACAATGTACCTCAATTTTATCACCTTCCTCCTCCCTTCTCCTCCTGCTCTCTTTCTCCTTCCTCTCCTCTTTCCCCTCACCCTCTCTCTCATCCCCCGTTCTCTCACCTGAGCTCCATCCTCCTCCTCCTCCCTTCATTCTCCCGTCTACCGCCCCCTCCGCCTCTCTCTTCCTCCCTTTTCTCAGATCCATCCTCTTCTTCTCCCTCCCTCGTCCTTACTCCTTTTCCTCCTCTACCGCCTCATCCCCTCCTCCTCCCTTTCCTCTCCACTTTCACATCCACTTCATCCCCACCCTTCTGCCCCCTCTTCATATATTCCCCCTCCTCCTCCTCCTCCTCCTCCTCCCCCTCTCATCTCTTAACCCACATCCTCCTCCCTTTCCTCTCGATTTTTACCTCCACTTCATCCTCACCCTTCTGCCCCCTCTTCATCCATTCCTCCTCCTCCTTCTCCTCCTCCTCCTCCTCCTCCCCTCTCATCTCTTAACCCACATCCTCCTCTCTTCCCCCTTCATCCTCACGAGAGCCATGACATCTGTTCACAGATTTCCAACACGATGGACCCTCTCCAAGCTGTCAAACAGAAGATACATCTTTGCTTGCTCTCGCTCGAGAGAGACAAAAAGAAGAGAAAGAAAACGCTAGCGAGCACTGACAGACTTTTTAATATCAATTTGAAGTGTTTACCAAATTACACGACGTCAATTTGATGTAGCTTTTGACTTCTCTCGGCGGCCATTATAAATTTTGACCAGCTTGTAGTCACACGTACTCTAATACATGTGGCGTCTCGTGAAGGAAGAAAGCACTCGGCTTTGCCAAATGTCAGGGCGTGTTAATATAATCGGACCATGGCAACGTAAATGTGTCATCTTCTTCTCCAAGGGCCGGAGTATATTCAAGCATAAGTAGATTTGCATGTAGATGACTTTTCTCATTAACGTTCTTTGTCTTGTCTTGGTTTCTTTCATTCTTTATGATGATGGCAATTTAATAAATAACGCTTTTGACTATAATGTGATGAAAAGAGGATCTATAGATCATAAGCGAAATGACATTTATTTGTAGTTACTAGAAATAAAGCAAATTATTTGAGACCTATTGATTTTGTGTCTTACGAGTTTGAACATAACTTAACAGATTATAAAACTGATAGGCCTATATTTATAAAGGAAATAAGAAATATACGACGCACGTATTATTTGCAACATAATAGTCTATCGAACCAAAAATGCTTGTATTATGTATATAGGGCCTTTTCAAAGAGGAACGCCAAAGATGAGAGATAAAATAAATGTTCATGTTCAAAATGCTGTCGTCGTCACATAGCATATGAAATATAATGAGAAGGGATGGTTTAATTAATAACACTAAAAAGTACCATCACTTGAATAATAGTGTAAAATGCCAGCGGTATATGCATTAGAAGAAGAATCGTGTATGTAAAATTATTCATTGATTTTCGACTTCGGGTATGGGCCGTCTTTAAAGATAAAGTTGAGGTCTGGTCATGCTATTGCATTGTGAAAGAAACAGTGTGGAATGGAACAGAAAAGGTTGATGGTGTAGCAAATAAGTATTGGTGTGAGTACTGCAAGGTTCTGGAGTCATCAAAATGATAAGAAATTTGGCCCAGTCTTGGTAAAGTAACAAGCCCTGTACAGAGAAAGATGTATATGGGACTACACAAACATGTGGCATAAAAATCGGGCCTCATTTTTTAAGCGGTTACATGCCATATTTAGAATATGAAGGCATTTGAAGAGCCATGCTTTTCAGGGAATATTTTTGCTCTGATGTTCTTCCATAACACACTTGCATAATAACAATGATAACGCTCAACAATTATTCTTCACATCTCCCTAGAACTCAACCTTCTCTTTAATCACGTGGCGGATCGTAAATGGAATAGAATTCTCGAGGGCTCATCTTCAAGTCCTGTTTCGTCGTATAATTTTATCGAAGCTATGGTTTGGATTATTCTCCGAATTTATGACTTGTGTTCGCCAACGTGATGTTTATGTTCGTTTCCTTCATGTTCATGTACTATATTTCGTCGTCTTAATTTGGTCTTTATTTTGCCACTATTAATATTATGCAAAGCCCCATCGAATCATCTCCAAATTCTTCCCTTTTTTCTGCTTCGTCTCTTCATTATTATAATTATTCTCCTTTATCTTCTCAACCTTAGATTTGTTTTCCATGTCCCAGTTTTTGTTTCGTCCTTCATTTTCTCGTTTGTTTCTCTTGTATTCACTATTTTTTTGTCTGTTCATGTTTCCTGATCTCCCTTCCGAATTTAATATCCCAGTATAATCACGATTCTCTGTCATAAATGTCAACGGTTTTGTAATATGCATGTACAATATGGCACGAAGGCAACATCGCAAGAAGTAAAGCAACTACAGAAAGAAAGAAAAAAAAAACAATGAAAAAAAAAAGACGCTGTATGCTTCTAGCTCTCACCAATAATCCCATTTCTTGAGTATAATGTATAAATCGGAAGAACAGATAATCCCGTATTCTGAGTTTGTATAAATCGGAAGAATCGACATAAGGATGGAAATAAAAATAAAATTGCAATGCGGATTAATGATATGCAGAATATTCATAGGTTTCTGGAGATATCCGGAGGGGGGCTCGCAGAAAGCACGTAGCGGCGCTGGGGAAAGATCAAGCAAGCAAGCGAGACCCACCTTGCGTGCACTTTCCTTTCGCAGATCGTGCAGATGAAGACATTCGTATGCCCAGTCACTATATGACTTCACCTTTACATGCCTAACTATGTGCAACTCTCGCTTTCACATCATGCACATTGCTTTGATGTGATTCACCAGATCTTCGCTTTCATTTCAATGTAATTCTCCTTTTCTCTGCTTTCCCAAATGTATTATCCATTTTTGTATATGGAGGCCTATTCAATGCTGCTGTTGTCGTTTCTTTTCCAGTATGTCTTTTTTCCAGTCACTCTTTTCCATTTTCTCCTTTTTCTTCTCCAAATTCTTCATCCTTTCCTCACGTTTTCGTTCTCTTTATTATCTTCCTTTCCCCGGGCCTTCTCTTCCTTTTTTATGTGAATCATGGTGTTCATCAAACATATTTATTATTCTTATCGGTAGCGCTTCCTATATTATGAGGCTTATACTATTTTCCATTTTCCATTTCCCATTTTAGGGGGGGAGGGGGGGGGGGTTATTAGGGTGCAAGTTTCTAATCATTTTACATATCCTCCTCTTTATCATGATTTGGCATCGAGTGATCAGGGGGACCAGTCATTTTACCCATTTCCTGCCCTTTTGTATTTATAAATGTGTCCCAATGTATATTTTGTGGTGGCCATTGTTGACAATCATGATGGTTATTTTTGTTTAAACTGAAACGTCTCAACTGTTATCGCTGTACTTTTGCGATATCAACCTTCTCTTCAGTTGTTCCACGCCTCTGGAACTCCCTCCCTCTTCGCGACACCGACAAGCTAGAAAAATCAGGCCTCAAAACCCATCTTTTCAAGCAAATGTGTAGGCCTAGTACATGACTATTGGAGGAGCGGGCGCCTTTGAATGTTTGAAACAGATATAAAATGGCGCCATACAAGTGCTGTGGATCATATCCAGACACTTTCTCTTCAACTCTCCTACACAGTATACCCGACATAGTTTGCGAATGTTTCCCATGTATTCACAGCAATGCATTTAGATCTCCACGCGAACAATTTTTCTCGTTTATATTATGAGATGTAAACCCCCAACCGACCAACGCCTTAGCAATAACACGCGTACCCATCAATCATTCACATTTCACTCATTTGTCACACTCCGTCCCGATTCCAAATGACACAAAATGGTCGCCAGAGGGAGTGATTTGTCTTCAGGAATGTAGAAATCTACTCTCTCCATCACACATTCCTTTTATTTCCCTCCTAGCTATACTCTCATTAGTGACACATCAACATTCACTTTGAAAGAAAGAAAATAAAAATTAAATAACAAAGCAGAACAACAACAAAATCAACGAAAGAAAAGAGAGAGTGAGTGAGAGAGAGAGAGAGAGAGAGAGAGAGAGAGAAAGAGAGAGAGAGAGGGAGAGGGGGAGGGGAGAGGGGAAAAAGGGAGACCTAGATTCTGTCTTTCAGAGCTGAGCGAAAATAGCTCAATGGGCTATATGTCAATCATTCAATTGAAAAGCGGTCGAAGAAAATATTTTGGTTCCCATTATCATGTTTATCAGGTTTGTGTTATAAATGGATTTTCAAGACAGGGAAAATTTGCCCCCCCCCCCCCCCCCCACCCGGGAAGAAAACAAGAAAATTAATTCGAATGACTGCAATATGCATGAAAATAATATAATTATCACTATGTCAAATAAATTCATTGTTAATGTTGAACATAGGCCTACACACAAACCCATTGAATGTTTAAGGAAATTATGAAACAAAAATCAAATTGAATCAAAACGTTTCATATCAAGCCGATTAAAATGGAATCGTGTAAAATCGCATCAAATCTAATCTAAATAGAAAAAAAGAAAGAATCAAAATATAAATAAATAAAACGATGAGATCCCAATCATTGACCCACGTTTTCCATGCTGCTCCTGTCTAAATTGTAAAAAATAAGTCAACAGCTTGTGGTAGTAATGGCTTAGAATACACGGGGGAACATACCCACTCCATTAACTCATTAACTGCCTGGTGTCTCAACCATATAATAGACCCCCCCCCCCCCCTCCCTAAAAAAATAAATTTAAATGCAGTGGACTCCCTGATGAGACCACAAGACCATGAAACTAATTCATTAATCCATTCCCTCTGTTTTTCATTGTTTTCCTCCCCCTTTCTCGTCCTATTTCCAAGGCACTGCCATACCATCTTGACGAGGTGTAACCTATCTTCCGAGGCATATTCTTAGCACGATTTAAATGAACACACAAATGCTTCCAAGAGCACACATACCTTCGGGAATTAGAACACGGCCAGAATATCTCTTTCATTATGTTTGGCGGTTTATATTCCATTCTGTATTTTCCACCGTTCCAATTCTATATTCGAAAGCCATTTTCTGATCAATTCGAACCTCTTTTGCTTCGATATCTCTCGTTACGCACCCAGAGGACGCCCGCCGGTTCGGGGCATCGCTAACGAGGAAAAGTGGATTCTGAGATGGGGCCCCGAAGATTGAAGAGAGTGATTGTTTGAGAAATTAAGAGAGAGAGAGAGAGAGAGAGAGAGAGAGAGAGAGAGAAAGAGAGAGAGAGACAGGGGGGGGGGTAGGAATGACAGACCTTAGAAGATTGCAAGAAAAATGTACGAATGAGAAGAGGATGCCTCGACAAAAAAAGACAATGAATCTGATGATAAAACAACTTATAAAATAGAGTGAGACAAGAAAGAAGAAAAACAAGAGGAAGGAAGATGAGAAAGAGTGGGTGAGAGGAGGATAGAGTGGGAGAGAGAGATAGCCAGATAGATATAGAGAGATAGATATATAGAGAAGGATAGAAGGGGTCATATTATACAGATAATAGGCTATAAAAGGTATACAAGTACTGTATAAAATTACAAACAACAGAATTGTGATGTTTTTTATTCAAATAAAGGTATGCCTTTGCTATAGTATAATCCAACTTCTTATATACAGGAATAACGGGAACCCGGCGTCGTTTACACCACAAAGGGATGAATGAAAATGGAATGACAATGAATGGAAAATGACACATTTCATTATTTATTTCATTCAAAGACCGTACCTCGCTTATAAAATTCTGAAACATTATCGGTTTGATAAAAAGCCTAGATAGATGTTTAATATGGTTTAATATACAAATAATACACATCAGTGGGGGCATTAGTAAGAATTACCCACACAAGGATTATGTTTTATTTGTTTTATACAAAGATATTTTATAACATGAGTTTACTAATAATATGGTTTAATATTATATAATGGCCGGTACATGCATGTTTGGGGCGGGGGTGAAGCCAAAGTTGACAAACTTTCATGATTTTTTTTTTTAAGGAAAAAAAGGAAAAAATAAACGAGTTTAGAACAAAGTGAATCAAACAAAAAACATAGCCCAATATACTCAATGTTGGAATTCTCATTAAATATAATCACCATTCGTCATAATGGAGATAAAAATTTGGTTTCTTTCTGCTCCATTATGGTCCATGACTATTAGCTTATATCTGCGATATTGGGTTGTTCGTTGTAACCTTATCAAGTTCAATTCCATAATATTTTTTCATTATCTTTGCAGTGTCTTCAGAATTTTTTTTCTTGTGCTTTTCAGCTCCTTTGTGATATTTATTTCTATTTATCTGATCTTTGCTTTTACATTACCTCATAATAATTATGATAATGCCACAGTCATGATTATGCAGAGCTCGTCGACCTAAATCAGTATTTTGATTTCTCTTATGAATATTATAATCTCGTTTCCATTTTTATTTATATCCGTTTTCCCTTCCGATTCGATAATCCAAGTGCTCCAGCTTACATTATAACAGGATTGGAGTGGTGTCCAATCCCTTTTAAGAGATTATGATCAGCAGGGGTCGATGGGAGAAGGCAGGAGGCTATCGGTGAACTGCGATATATTTCAGTCTCGTTACACAATGCTATACCCCTGCAAGATGTGCAATGCAGTCTTTTAAAGTACATGACGACTGTGTATAATTTCATCTTCTTATTTCCACGTCAAAATAAAAACAACATTATGTAATCATCAAAATACAAACAAATTTAATGAGATATCTAAAGTGGGAGAATCGTGAAAAGCACATAACTGGTTTGTTGAAAATGATCCCCACAAATTAAAAAAAATAACAATAACTATGGTACAGATATCTTGCATAAAATCAAGATTACAAAAAGGTAAGATAAAGAAAATAGAGAAAATGAAAGAAAGAGGAAATACTGAATAAATCTGATTTTCAAAAAGAAATTGCTTATATTAAGGTCTCTTTTTATTTATTCCATTACATCAGCCATGATATAATAATTCAATGAACATAATTCTAGGTTGCTAAACAATAAGAATTTTTTTTAATTTTTTAACCTGATCACGGGCAGTGTATATATCTTTTTTTAACTAGGGGCAAACTAACGACTGAATTGTTGTGGATGGTCCATTTCCCCCATCCCTTTAGGCGTTGCAGGTCATGTGCAGGTATGAGAAAGATTCTCACATGCAAATAGTACAAGTCTAAAAGAAATGTGAAAATAAAGAAAGGAGTAAAAAGAGATATAAACATGAAATAAATACATGACGATAAAGACGGGACAGGAGTGGAAGATAAGTAGATGTCACTAATCCCCTTATACATCCCGAACAACAATATGTTCATCGAAGCTCTTTGGTATGATATAGCGAGAGGGATGGAAATGGCGACGGACTCGCCTATAACATCGGCGCGCTCAGCCCGCTCGGCAGGGAGCTCGCCTTGTAGTCAGATCCTCTACCGAAATATACAAAACAAAACCTCATCGCTCTTCTCTAATCTCCATGGAAAATCTTTAAATTCCCTGGGGTGAATGGAAGTGACACGCTAATCCTTTTCATGCATTTATGATTTTTTTTCGAGCATTTCTGGTAGAAGATGTGCAGCAATGTCGGTTTTTATTCAAATAGTTTTAAGTAAGCAAGGGACCCCTGGATAATCCTTGAATGTAAATGTACATAAAGTCGCTTGAGTTTATACGGTAACAGCCGTTATTATTATGTGCTCACATAATCCTGTACATAGTGTATGATTATCTGAGTCAATGTTTTTTGTTGGTCTTTTGGCGAGTTGTCCAATTTAAAAAAGAACATCAGATCTGTTAATGAAAACCATACAGTAATAATAATATGATAGATTTCCCCCAATTGTTAATTATTTTTGTACACTTTTTTTCACATTTCGAAATGATATGTATATGTTGGTATGTTTGTTTGTTTTTCATCGAGAATGAATGATTAAAAACAGAGCTGAAGTGCACTGATAGATAGGCTCATGTAATGTATGCAAAGTTCTTACATGCAACTAATATTCGTTTGCAAAATAAACGAGATGAAATAACAGTTGCACATCTATCCTTATTCGATAGGCACCTCTTTCGAAGACATGAAAGACTATTCCATGGCGAATTACATCTTCAGCTTCCGCTCCTGTTTCCATTTGCAATAAAACCCTTGTTTTGCGGGAGGGTGACGATAGTGACAGCCTTAGTCCCACCTATAGGTATCTCTTACTCGTTGAATATGATATGTGATTCACACCGTCTTATCACCATAGATGTGTCATGTACATCCTAGATGCATGCATTTATTCATAACATCGTGACTCGACTTTTAGCCTTGCGAAGTGTCCGCGTGTGTGACCAGATGATTTCTAATTTCTAGGTTGAATTCGTGCTTTTGCACTCAGTTTTTGATATAAATCTATGTATAATTTTGTTTCGTTTTTATTGTAATGTGTATGGACTTATTTCATGTGTTCTTCTTTGTTTCTTCTTCTTCTTCTACATCATCATCATCATCAGCAGCTTCTTCTTCTCCTGCTACTCCTTTTCCTTCTTCTCCTTCTTCTTCTATCTTCTTCTTCTTTTTCTTATGTTATTTCTCTTCGTCGTCAGTGTCTTCGTCTTCACCTATTTCTTCTTCTTCTTCTTCTTCTTCTCCTTCCTCTTCCCCTTCTTCTTCTTCTTCTTCTTCTTCTTCTTCTTCTTCTTCTTCTTCCTCTTCTTTTTCTTCTTCTTCTTCTTCTTCTTCTTCTTCTTCTTCTTCTTCTTCTTCTTCTTCTTCTTCTTATTCCCCATCACATGTGTCTCCTCCTTCATCATCATCTATTCTTATTCGTTGTCTAACCTTCTTCATTTGTCTAGTTCTTCGGGTTTTTCCCCTTTTCCCCCTAACGTTCTTTTTCCTGTGTTTTTAATCCCAGCATGCATTTATTCATAACATCGTGAGTTCGTGACTCGAGTGTTCTGAAGATGATCCTGTTAAAATTAGTATTCACTCTTTCTTCGAGTTTTTGAATTTGTGTTTGAGGCCTCAGCTATATAGTTCGGTTGCGTTTTATTGTCTTATTTAATGTATATACGCTTACTTCACCGCGTTCATATCTCTCCCTGTCTCCTTTTCTGTTCTTTTCTTCTTCTTCTTCTTTTTCTCCTTCTGAATGTTTTGCTTCTTTTCCTTCATTTTTTTTTTTGGTATTCTCTTTCCTTCTGTCTTTTTTCGCGTTCATCCTCTCCTTCTTCTTTTATATTTAATCTCCATCGTCTTTTAAATAGACCAACACCTAGAATAATCATTTTATTTCTTTGGCCTTTATGATCATAGTTTTTACAATATATATTCTATTCATTTACAATATTGAAATGCCCCATTTCGCTACACTTTATTCATTAAAAAAACAACCTTTCCTTCGTATCTTGAGTTTCTTCTTCTGCCCGCCTTTTGCAATCAACAGTATTTCGTGTTTACAATCATATCCTCTTCGTACCCTTTTCTGTTATTTTTGCAATGTTTACCTCTTTTCTCTTTGAATAGTTTGCCGCTTCACATTCTAAAAAATTCAAATGCAACATCTTTGTATTTACCCCTTATTTGAATTTCACCTGCTATCTTATCCTTCCTTAAAATTAAATTCTTCTTCGACTTCTTATCCAAGCTCACAATCCTCCTTTTTTGTTTTCCCTTCTCCCTTTTCCTTCGTCCTTTTCATCTTCTTTCTCATCTCCATCCTCATCCTCACCCTCTTCCTTTCCATTTTTTCCATCACCCTCCATCCTTTCTTAAGTCTTCATCTTTATCCTCTTGTCTCACTTACATGGCTAAAAGCACCCTAAAAGCAACCGAATCCATTTAATAACACCCGCCATCCTCGCGTTCACATCGTACACGCACCTGTGCGCCGTGCGTCTTGTAATACACACACACTGCATCGTGACTAGCGCACAAGACGCCTAATCCAATATAATACACACACACGTTGTGTGTTCTCGATGGCGCTTTCACTTTTTCGTGGCGCCTCGGACCGCTGTAGCATTATTAATGCAGGTGGTTGGGACCAACTTAAAGGCGCACTGCGAGATGATGCTAAAATGAGAAGTCATGTTAAAGGAAAAGTCGGACCCATTGACAGTGGGCGTTGCTGAAAAGGATTGTGTATTTTTAGCATTGGTACTATGTTTATGAATAAATATTATTCTTTCATTCTGTCTTTCTCAAGTTATTTCCCCCCCCCCCCCTCTCTCTCCCTAATCCAATATCCAGCAGCGTGAAGTTTACCTCGCGGCTATTGAAAGTTTTCTAAATGGATCTTACAAACCCGGCAGAACCATACATTGCAAGATCGCTGTTTAACGACTTTACACAACATTGGGTGGTTCACTCCACAAAATTACACAACTGTACACTGCAAATTCGTTGTGTAATTTTTTTTTTTAAACAACACCCAATGTTGTGTTAAGTCGTTACACAACGAACTTGCCGTGTAACTACGAGCAAAAAACTCCAGAACATTTTAGAATTAACGACAAAGTATCGAAATAACCCGACACAGCAAAATCAGATGAACAACACGGATTTTAAATAATAATATATTACCTACAAAATGTCTCTGGTAGCTATCCTTTTGATATCAATATCA
Source organism: Strongylocentrotus droebachiensis (assembly GCA_035222895.1). NCBI lineage: Eukaryota > Metazoa > Echinodermata > Echinoidea > Camarodonta > Strongylocentrotidae > Strongylocentrotus > Strongylocentrotus droebachiensis. Next base: position 256,840 of record JAVYIG010001644.1, read on the forward strand.
TAACAATTATCATAGCACAGAATTTAGTATTATATTCTACATTCAAGTGACCCCCCCCCCCCCCCCCAGAGAATTATAAAAGGCTATATAAAATAGATTTATGTCACAAGCTAAGGGTTGAAACTTTCAAAGTGCTTTATAAGACATGCTTTAGTTGCTCTTGCATTTATTGAAATTTTAGTCGTATAATAAAACGAAAGATAAAATTTTAGATATAATTTTGCTCTAACTTCCAGTGTTTCAGATCAGCTGTACGATTTATATAAGTAGCTCTCCCACAAAGCTTCCCAGAGATGTGTGGAAACATAACATTGTTCTTTTATAATTTAGAGCGAGATAGCACTTTCTCTACTAAATATACAATACAATGCCAAATGCAATATCGCTTACGTTGTAGATGGAGTGTCAAAGAAAATAACAAAATGGCGATAGAATTATAGACGTCGTGTTTTGAGAGAGAGGGTATTATTATTACTTCGCAAAGAGCTTCGTCGGAACACAAAAGGGACACGTTTTGTCTTTATTTTTGTGACGGTATTATAAACACGTGTTTTAAATCGATAAGGACGACCCCGGCAGCAGCAGATCATTTAGTGCGCCAGTGTTTTGTAATGAAGTTTGTTTAGTTTGAGACACGTGGAGAGGACAATGCAGATTGATGAGTAAAGAAGAGGAAATGTGTTTTTTTTTAAGAAAAAAAACAACGAGACATGCAAATATAAAGGGATAAAGATAAAGAGACAGAGGCGAGAGTGCAATTCATGAGACATAATTTTATGAACGATAGAGTGGTCCGCTACATTTTATTCAAGTGGGAAATAGAAATGAGAAAGAGAGAGAGAGAGAGAGAGAGAGAGAGAGAGAGAGAGAGAGGGGGAGCAAGATGGGTCGTTATCAAACAATGAAGATTAATGAATAGAGTAGAGTTTCTTTCTTGTAGTTTTTGCGATTGACAATAAAATGTCATGACAAATTAGAGAGAGAGGGGGATAATAATATTAAGACCTAAATTAAATTGAATATGCAAATAATATTTAAGATGTTATTTTTATTTCATTTAAGAGAGAAGAAGGGGAAAAGGGTGTGTGTGTGTGTGCTTCTGAAAGAGAGAGAGAGAGAGAGAGAGACACACACAGACAGACAGATAGAGAGAGACACACACACACACACAGACAGACAGAGAGAGAGAGAGAGAGAGAGAGAGAGAGAGAGGGGGGGCTTCAAGAAGTCTTGTATTATATCAAAAAACATGAATGTAATCATATGGTATTTTCTTATCATTTTCTTATCATTATGATTTCGAAAAAGGAAGGATGGGTTGATTCAAATATATAATATGATACATAATATTTGCTATTTAACACTTGTTCATACAGCATTCATCAAGAATGCTATGTGGCAAAAGGTATTGGGCATCTCGTTTCTATGAAAGGACATAGAAAATGCAAGAAGAAAGTAGAAGAAAGGAGGTGAGTCATAATCTATTCATGACGTCCACCATCTCGCATTCCCTATGAGGCAATAATTCTCCAAGTCTGAGAGATATAGAACAAGAGATAAGAAAGCATCATTATTCCACAAATTCCTTCATAAATATTCATTTCTCATTCTCTCTCCCCTCTTCCAATTGATCGCCATCGCAAATTCAGCTCGCATCCACTACTTAATCTCACCGCAGATTTATTTGCCGGAAAATGCAGAAGATGAGTTTATTCTCTTACCGCAATTGTGAATATTTATCAGGCACCTTTTGATCTCAATCTCGGGCAGGAATACCGGTGGAAATTCAGATGAGCTTTGTCTACTGTTCTCTACGATGCATATGATTGTCAAAGATTCGAATATTATCGGTATGCGATATAGCGATGGCGGTTTAAAGAGACGGTTGAGCACTGGTAGAGGCCGAAAATAATTTTATTATTTTCTTCATTTTTTAATGATGATTAGTCAAATTGTATACCAACAATTTTTCTTCTCGGTCAATTGTCTTATTTCGGTGTTCACATCTTTTGTTAATTTCATTCAACAATATTTAGTCATCTAAAAATGAATTAAAAAAAATCATGTAATACTATCATGACGATGCGCAAACATGAAACATTTTATCATGAGCTCTATTCAAATGTAATTGTTATCATTATTATTGTTATCAAAAGTCTACTTGTAATTTTTCTGGTGTATTACTTGATTTTTAGTATCACCTCTCCCAACAAGCGTCGATCGCTCCGTTATAATTTACGCCTTTTGAAATCGCCATAAAAATGCAAAAAGGAATACGTGCACTTATTGTACATTCAACCATGATGCTTGGTGACTCGTTTGAATTCTTCCTCGCACTTCGATGAAGTTAGCATTCCCTTTAGCTGTGCCTTTCATGCCTTTAGAAAAACGTCCACTCGAATTTTGCCCGGGAAAAAAACCCTGACAAATTAGATTTGCTACACAATTACAGCAGACGTTGCAGTCTTTACACCATTTCCCACTAACTCAATTACGATTCATGTAATTCACCACAAATTGGAAAATGGACGAATACGCGAGCTCCATTTACATGATGAGTGCAAACATTCTGTATTATAGCTTTTGATATAATCACGATAATATTCAACAGCATGACAAATTCTATTTTCCCCAAATGTACTATTTTGTGTGCTTCTTTGTTCATTCTGTTCTATCTCTCTATTTTATCTGTATTTCTCTTTCTCTCTCTCTCTCTCTCCATCTATTCATCTCCCTATATATTATATATCTCATTCCTATCTCTTTATTTATCTCTCTATTCTATCTCTCTGTCTACGTCTCACTATCTCCCTCTCCCTCTCCATCTTTTTTAACACAGACACACACACACACTCTCTCTCTCTCTCTCTCTATCTATCTCTGAATCTTTTTTCTCTATATTGATTGTCTTTCTACCACAGCATTCACGCATCTTTTGTTATTATTACTATTTTCTACTTGTTTAAAATCTCTCTGTCCCCCTCTCTCTCTCTCTCTCTCTCTCTCTCTCCCTCTCTCCCTCTCTGTCTCTCTGTCTCTCTGTCTCTCTCTTTCTTCAACTCATATCCTCTCCATCTCACTTTGCCTATTCTTCCTATGTAGTGTTGTTATCTTTTTTGTTTTTAGTGCTTGACACCTCAATGTAGCCTTTAAAAAAAAAAAATCCCTGTACTCTTTGTCACACTTCTGTCCATTCTACCATATCTAACGGTTCTACATTTTCAAATATGATTATTATCTCTCACCCATTTTGCTCCACCTTACATCACTCTCTCACTTTCATTAAATTATCACATCTATCCCACTTTTACTTTGAAGTCCCTTTCTGCGGCCAACACGCAAGTCTATTCTATTGTCACCTTGATTATGTAGATGGATTTCATATTGGCAAAATAATGAATTGATTTGAACAGAATTGCATAAAATTGCATGTTCCCCATTTACCCTGCCCATTCGTAACCTCCCCTTCTCTCAACTGCTCTTTCCATCTATTCATATCTCTCGATCTTCTCTTCTCTCCTCCTATTCATAGAATCGCGCTATTTCTTCACCAATAACCATCCCCCTCTTTCTTCATTTTTTTTCTTTCACTGTCTCATTCTCTCTTATTCTCTTTCTGTTTTCTCTCCCTCTCTCACTCTTTCTTTCTCTCTTTCTCTCTTTCTCTCTCTATCTCCTCTTTCTCTCTATCTCTCTCTCTCTCTCTCTGTCTGTCTGTCTCTCTCTCTCTCTCTGTCTGTCTCTCTCTCTCTCTCTCTCTATCTGTCTCTCTCTCTCTCTCTGTCTCTCTCTCGTTTGCACCGTATCTCCCCCTTTTCACCAGTCTCTTTAACTCAGTCAGTCGTTATTAAATTTCGTCAATAATTTTACTTTTCTCTGCTCTATCTTCAGCTCTTTATTCATTTCAATCTCTCCCACTCTTCATCCCCCATCTCCCCCTCTCTCTCCTCTCTCTCTCCCTCTCTCTCTCTCTCTCTCTCTCTTGTTCTCTCATCCTTTTTAGTATTATCTATATCTCTATCCATCTCTCTTCCCCCTCTCTCTCCCACCCTCATCTCCCTGTCTTTCTCAACCTCTCTAACTCAGTTTATCCTCATCATGATCATCCCTATTCCTCCTTCCCCACGATACTATACTATTCCGTGCATGCATGATTTTGAGGAATACCACAGCATATGGCGCTATTAGGTGATTACGTGGGGCCAAATAACTCTGTATGCACGACGCCAAATTGGAAGCCAGTTGGTGGAAACCAAATTTGCAAAGACAAAACAGAATGAAAAGAATAATAACTCAGGCATCGTTTTCTGATAATTAAGCGACGACGAATAGCGTATGGTCCATGTTTCATCATTATTGCGAGAAGAAGTACATCTATTAAAGACAAATGAGATGATGAAAATGACAATCATGTTGCTTTCATGGAAACGGCATAACATACTTCAACCGTTATCTAATTGAGTACTTTACAGTTGAAACGACATTTCGTAACTAAGGTATGATGAATAATTGTTATCATGCGAAATGCATTTTTGATAGATATCAAACTGATTGACTTTTACCCTGGGAAAAATAATATTCTCATACTTTGCTTACAGACTTTTATAATTTCATACTTTTGGCCAACAGGTAAACATTTCAAGCTTAAGCTATGGTCACAAATCAGAGCAGCGACCGACCGATCAGTAGCCTGCTCGGTCGCTGCTGGAATTAGGCATCGCCCAGCGATTAGGTCGGTGCCCGGGCGGCGACCGCCCAGGCACCGAGCGTATTTTGGGCGGCGAGTGAAAAGTGAGCAGGCGCCGCCCAAATTTTAACTCCGCGCTAAAACTTCAGCGGCGACCGAGCGATGCCCTAAAAACGAGCGGTGCCTGGGCGGCCGCCGCTCGGTGGCCGGGCAGCCGCCGGGCAGAATTGGTTAAAAACTCGCCGCTCGGCCGCCGAGCAGTCTACTTTTGGGTAATGTGACCATAGCATAAGCAACATGGACATTCGTGATTGCGGAATAAAGCTGTTATCAAATTTAGTCTCGTTTGTGAATAGATATTCCTCTTTCGATAGACGTCCCAATATTTGTTTATTTACTTATTTATTTTAGTCAATTTTCATTTGTTATCAATATTTTTTTTTTAATTCAATGTAGTGTATATTTGGATAATTACATGTGATGTAATGAGTGATCAGTGATGAATATTCGTTGATGTATTTTTTTCATGCGTGTTATTGTATCTTCACAACAACCCTCTCCCACTGTTTTCCTTCCTATAGTCCCTTCTCTTTATCATTCTATCTATCTCTCTTTCTATATGTCTCTCTCTCTGTCTCTCTCTCTGTCTCTCTTTTCCCCCTTTCTCTCTCTCTCTCTCTCTCTCTCTCTCTCTCGTTCATCCCCTCTCGTTCACCCCCTTTACTGCCCCTCTCTCTTTTTCTCTCCCCTCTTTCTATATACACTGTTGTGTAAATCTACGTTATGCCTTCCAATCATCCTCCTCTTTCCTTCTAATTTTCGTTTCCACTAAAAGGTAGAATAGATGAACCTGTACAACAGTCCGTGTGACATTAACAATAGCTATGTTGTCATGACAACCCCTCCTCTCTAAGGTATCACTCTAACGATGGAATTGGAAAGAGTAGCGGTGCTGATGGATGGATGGACAATGATGGATGGCGGTATGCGTGAGGGATGAGAATAATAGATGTCTGCCTGTATGACGAGAGAAAATTCCAATCAAATTAAGCAAATGTATTCTAGCTTTTTAGCCGACGTGGAATTGAACAGTATAGAATGAGCATGAGAGCGAAAACGCTGTGTACGCATAGAATCAGTTTTGTTCTTCATCGTGACAAATTGTATGGACACAAAAGGAAGCCATTTGTTTGATGGATAATAAATTTGCAGAGACAAAAAGATATAGAAATAACAACTATGGCAATGAGGTTTTCAAGCGGTTATTTTTTTGTGCGAACAATAGGCTCTTCAGGTATCAAGAGAGTGTTAACAGCTGGTCAGCCCACTGTCATTATAGACATGATAGAATGAGTTCCAAAAAATACACTTTTGCTCATAAAGTCGGAATCATTTTGTTCTTATCTCTTTTCATGAAATGATTGTGACAATATGATTTATTCTAGAGTAACTTTTGTTTACATATTCTAAGAACTTTACTGATCAATAAAGTTCGATTAATAAAGTTCTGAGAAGAATTAAACTTTAGATATCAAGAAAAGTCACATTATCACAATCATTCCACGGAAATTGTTTTTGTTTTGGTAATATTCGAAATATATAGGCAATAGTGTATTATTATGTTTGCTGCTATAATGATGAATAAATAGATGAATAAATGAATTTGTACGCACATGAACCAAAGATTAACCCTAATAAGGCCGGGGGGGCATTACGCCCCCCTCCCCCCCCCCCCCCCCCCCCTCCTCCACGATTGTTCTGATTGTTTGGGAACGCAAATGGATGGCGCCCCGCTCGCTGACTTTTTTCTTTCAAGTCTTGCGCATCTTTAACAAAATAAAATTGAAAAAATCGGACCTACAGTTACAAGGTCACCCGACCTTTTGTCTTTGTATGTCAGCCCGAAAATCGCTAATTTATGTGATTTGTGTACAAAACATAATTATAGAAATGTCATTTTCCTAAAATAGATAAAACATTGGTTATTGGGTCTTGTTTAAAGTTTACGTGGTTGTTTTGGGGGTTCAAAATAGCTGAATTGTAGTAAGAAATAAAATAAAACAACAAAAACAATAAATACATAAGTTAACAAAATAATGAAATACATAAGAAATTATCAAGACAAGAGATAACATAAGGAATAAGCTGGCTCTTCCAAATTTTTGTTGTCATATTATTATTCCAAATGGTCTAATGAGTATATGTGGTGAAAAAGAATGTCTAAATATGAATAATATCATGATATATGATTTATGGGTAAAAATGTGATTTATGACCTTATTTGCATAAATTAACATAAATATGCAAATGAGTGAATTTTTCAAAAAATTGACATTATCATATTATTCTATACACTTCACTTCACATGCGTGCAAATTTTCGCGGAGATCGGCCGTTTCACGGCCGAGATCTTAATGCCCCCCCCCCCCCCGGCCGTACTAAGACCTCAAATAGCCCGGCCTTTTTATGGTTAAATATGTGAAACACATTTTTCTTTGTTTAAACATGTACCTAATATTCTTATAGCCTATATGTCTATGGTTTAAACTGTCCATAAAAATAACACAGCACATGAAGACACCATCTCTTTACCATCCCACCATTCCAACATCATACTCATCATTATTATCTCCTCCGCAATGGTGATATACCAAGCTCCGCATCATCGGGGGTATATAAACCATGCACCCCATATCCAAAACCAAACACCCCATCTCTCGTCACCCCTCAATCGCAGCACCTCATCATCATCAAACGAGAGAATAAAGAAATGAGAAAATGCTCTTCAACCGCTGTTTCCAGTCGACTCTAATATTTTTAGAGCAAACAAATCGGCTCATATCTGTCAAGCAGGGCTGTGATTGCCCTTCGTGACATATGAAGATTTTTCTTTGATGGTATTCCACGACTCTCGAGGTATAAAAATGCGGAAAGGTTTACTAGGAAAGAAAGCACAAATCCTATCATGGAATTGTATCCTTGCATTATGTACGACGAGTCGCATTAGGAAAGAGTATTTATATAATATAATGGATGGCTTTGAGTGTGATACAAGAATATATTGCTCAAGCCATGACAATATTGTACGAGTCGAAGAAGAGTCCAATATTGTCATAGCGAGAGCAATATATACTTGTATCACACGAAAACAAAGCCATATAATATTATTGTTATTATCTATATCAGGCTGGCTAGTGAAGTAATATAATTTGACTTACCTCGGTAAATATGGCTTTGTTTCGTGTGATATCGATATCGATAGTTGAAGTTCCACTGATCAATACGAAAGCAATATTGATCAGTCATCCGGGTACTGCGCTAAAGATATTGAATACACTGATTTATTGTACCACTTGGAAGCCTTATATAGATAATAAATAACCATATTCCACGACTTATATATATTCCACATTATATATTTTCATGTATGCTATTGAGATCATACGCATCATAATTTACCATGACAATATAATCCGCCATGCAGTACACTGTGCTATATCAGGGTTGTGCTGTATTCATTTTGTAAAGAGTAAATGTATTTCATTACCAATACGGCTTTGTACATGTACATGTTATACAAGTTGTATTACATTACATTTCGTTGCGTTACATTTTTTACATATCCTAACATTGCCTGACATTACATTACATTCCATTTATCAGATTACATTAATTAACACCCTCGCTTTGAATCCGAACCTTGTAGTTGTGGGCCTACAAATCCTCAACAAAATGTAAAGTCACAATGTTAATCACCACAGCTATATCTCACAGTATGCATTTATCCTCTCCTATTCAGTCTGTTTGTACTGTCTCTCGATCTGTTTATTGTCTTATCTCTCTCTCTCTCTCTCTCTCTCTCTCTCCCCTCTCTCTCTCTCACTCACTCTTGTTTTCTCGCTCTCTTTCTCACTCTCTCGTTTTTCTTCTCTCTCTCGTTAACTCTCTCTTTCTCTCTTCTCTCTCCTTTTCTTCATCTCTTTTCCTTCCCACACCCCTTCATCGCGTTCGTCCCATCCATCCCCATTACTCCACACTGTTAGTCCAGCAGCCGATCTCCCCTCTCTCATCCCCCGCCATTTCACCTGTCAGCCACCGAACAGGTGCAGGGCTCCATCGCCGTCCTCCACGGCGGAGACTTACGGGGATTGCCGTTGATGGGGCCTTGATTGCCTGAGATGACACCCAACATGACACGACTTGTCATCAAGGGGATCGAAATGGCATTGGGTCGAATCATCGAAGAGACACTAATGGAATTGTCCCATATCCACCTCTTTCTCATTACCCTCTTTTTCATATCTCTTTCGATTTCAATTTTTTTTTGGAGGGGAGTATGGATAATGGAGAAACTGTGTCAACCAATGCAATCGTAAGGGTTAGTCCTCATCCGCCATTAACATTCCACAGCCCAATCCTGATCTAGGGCCAATTTACTGTGATCCTGTTTATAACAAGTTTATCCATGGGACTTTGAAAGTTACACGATATCATATTATTCTGCTACGCTAGTATATCTGGGTTATCCATCTTTCCAACTTACTGTGTGCACATTTTCTATGTTTTCAATTTGCTTTATCTATCTACCTATCGTTTTGATCTGTGTATATTTTTGTCATATTTTCACTAACCGAAGGAGGCATCTTTTTAAATATATATTTTCAGTGTCTATATATCCATCTATATAAATGTCTGTTATATATATATATATATAAATGTGTGTGTGATAATTTGATAATTTGTCTTATCTTTCCTTTTCCTAATGATTGTTATGTATATTTGCTTGTTTACGATTCATTGTCAGAAAGTGCATTTTATAATTTTTTGTTTGTTATGCTGCCGAAAATTTGGTATATCTATATCTAATCAATGTTACCAGTTTGCACCTATCTTTGTGTTTATAAACTTATGAAATGAACTGTATAAATATAATAAGATACTTGGACAGCCATTGAGGATATAGCCTAATCAATAAGTAATGGCTTAACAAGTGGAATACATAATTAAACACTCGTATTTATACTCGACTACAAATAGGCCTACTGGTGAAAGTAACTGCTATTTCCTTTCTATATGACTTGTCTTTGTGCTAAAGAGCAGTTTCATATAACAGATCTGTATATAACTGTCTATGCCTGTATAATTTTATGCCGCCTTTATAATTATTCCCTGCGGTGTAATTAAGAAAAGAACCCTTCAAAAACTTTACTTTCAATCTGCATTCCTCTCAACAACGCCCGTAACCATGGAAACCAACACATCCAAGTTATGATGCATGTCATATACTATATGCCACAATCTTTTCGTAGTCAAACATTATATGCAGTGAGACATCCTACATTGCGGAACTCACACAAAGAGATGCTGAGGGAATACGAATGATACGATAAAATATTTAAGTAGGAGTAAAATGATGCAAGTGAAATCGTCCTCCCTTTGTTATCGCAAAAAAGTACAAAATAACAAGAACATAATCATGGCCTGGATGTACGCAAATTTGTCGATTTGTTTCCATGACAACTGGACTTCGTGGATGAATCTCAACAAAGTGATGTGATTCTCGTGTGTACCTCGATTTGCTGTTGAATGTCGGGGGTGAGTTAGTTTGTAGGCACGGTCTCTATTCTAACACTTACAACACAATTTCATGAAGCCTGGAGCGTAGCCTAAATCTGCCAGTCTCTGGTTGTATCACGAGCACCCACTGTAGCCCAAAGTCCATATCCTTATCAGTGCAGTCTCCATAGTCTCATAATTCAGACTGTCTGAACCGCGCAACAGCTGACAGGGGTCTGCGTTTGTAAACTAGTCGGAAGTGCCACGCTAGGCAGACGACCGAAAAATGGCGGCAAAAGTCGCGAAGGATGCCTGTTGATTTTTAGTCACAGCGTTTCCCGCCCTGCAGCAAATGGCGTGCATGATCATGAAGATGGTGAAAGCGCATAGGCCTACATGGCAAACAACACTGTATATGGTGTGGAGCCAGTGGAAGGGGGAACCTGTTCCATAATTTATCGCTTCGTTCAACTGAAAGGATTGTTTTTAAATAGATAATGAGGAAAGTAAATTTGACAAGAATTTTCATCATAATTTGACGCATCTGCCGTGCAATTGACTTCCCATGTCATCAATCAAATTTATGGACTGATTTTTTTTACAAGCAGTAACAATTTCACAATGTCAATATCAGTAATGAGATGTGTGATCTTTTTTTTATTTTCATGAACTTGCACACGTTCTTCTTCTTTTTCACCTTCTCCTTTCAAATATCAGTTACTTCTTTTATTTGATTTTACATTTACTTCTCTCCGTCACAGTAAAAGACTAGTACAATAAGCATCGCACAAAAACAGAAAAGAATGGTCATTACACTATATAGAAAAAAGATCTTTAAACAAAAATCCATGATGAAGAGAAAGGAAAATTGTGTGTGAACAACATTAACTATGCTAACAAGCAAACTTTGATAAAATTGATAAGCAAAATATCACTAAATTTCATGAACGTGCGTATTTTTGAAGAAGTGGTAGTTACATTTATACAAGAAAGCACTGTCCATGATATATTTTACTAGAATCATAGTTAAAGTTTTTACACGGATATCCGAAGATTATTTGAATATTACAAACAATGCGATGATATAATTGCACCCCCCAACAAAAATAGTAAGACATATCGCTTTAACATAACCAACGAACTATTTTTTACTTTTTCACAATAGTTAACTCTTTACCTTTTATATGCTGATGTCCTGAAAATAAATTGTTTTTCGTTATATTTCGGAAGCTGTACCTTATAATAAGATTGATAACCTTGAAGTAAACAATGTTGATGTGTTTATTGTTTCTTTTATCGTAGGATCTTCAAAAAATCTCTTTAAATCGCGTTAATAGAAATGTAAGTTAAGAGAAAACAGTGTCACACTTCATAAAGTGATCTCGAGGAATATCTTCACACTAAAAAATAGAATAATAAAAATGGCAACATCATTTTACAATGCCGCCGGTTTTCTATGTAGCGCACTTGGACTCCAACCCTAACGTGTAACCATTTCACATTAACATACGCAGTACACACGCATGCAGATAAATCACATCGAACAGCCTTGCCATAATATTTCCCCGTTTCTGACTCCAAAACGAGAATGAGAGAGAGAGAGAGAGAGAGAAAGGACGGAAAGAGGAAGATTTGGTATCTGTTACATGTCTTCAGGATAATTTATGGCCTCAGTCATTGGTAGCGAGAAGTTGTTTTCAAGATCGATACATATCTCGGGATAAGGTTACAGTCTGCCGGTGAAATACTGTACGACTTTCAACATTACCGCTGAAGGAATATTGCAAGAAACTCAAAAGAACGCTCAAAGATTCCCCATCTACATCTCCAAACAAAGACGATTTACCCCACCCCCCCCCCCGAAAAAAAAATATCTTCATCGCATACATTTTAAAGGTGTTTTTTCCCTTCTTCAGATGATACCATTTTAATTCCTGATAAATATTATTATATGAGTATAAATTATTATGATAATGCTTTCATTGTACTTACTGTATAACCTGAGCAATTAATAGGAAGAAACATAGAAATAACAAATAAAGTCGTCCACAGTACGCCTAGCAGCAATTCGGTGAGGTTTGTAGTTTCAACGGGTTTCAGTATAAAAAGCATCGTCTATATTTGGAACAAAACTTAAAATGAATGACCAACGAATCTCATTTGCTATAGAAAAGGTTTTAATAAATGGAAAACGGGAGTTATGATTGAAAAAAACCAAATAGCAATAATGCGGAATTTCATGAATTGATGAAGGAATATGATAAAATATGAGCTTCATGATCCTATGAAATTGCAATGAGTTGATTCCTTTCACTTTTGTTTACTCTCCTAACAAGCAATAACAAGTTCCTTCCCTTTAATCTGCAGTTTTATAGTACATAAATACAATGCAGGTAAGTCTATAGACTCTAGAATATAGGTTTTTTTTCTTCTCCAGTATTATTACCCATCGTACACCATAGATGGCGTTTGTCACGTTAAACCGACGATCTACGTGAGATGTGGAACTGTTGTCTCATATTTATGTCTGATGCCACAGATACCACCTTTTCTCCATTTTTTCTTCATTTTTCTGTCTTTCTGTATCTGTCTCTCTGTCTCTCTCCCTCTCTCTCCCTCTCACCTCCCCTCTCCCTCCTCCATGTCCCCTCCCTCTGCACCCCTCTCACTTGTTGTCTATTGTACTCCTCCTCCTAACTACTTATAGACTACTACCATAAATATTTCTTATCTTACTCCGTCTATTATATTCATCTTTTACTCGTTCATTTCTCTCTTACCCTTCGCACCAATTTCAATTATATTTGAGAGATAGGGGGCACCTATCAAACCCTTTTCCATCCCTTTTCTCTAAGGGTCAATCTTTATTTTATTCCCCTGCTGCGGGTTGCTGTGCCCCAGTGGCCACGGTTCATTGATCCTTGCTGGATCGGGTTAGATCGGGTAAGAGCTTGCCTGACGTAGCGGTATTTATTTGTTTGTGTATAGAGTGTGTTGAGGCTGCTGGGGGTAATTTCTTTGCGATGCAGGGTGCTTGGAGTGAGGGCTTTTAGTGCATTTCACTATTAAATGATTTTATTCTAAACACCGAATGGCTGAAATCTCAGTCCCGTCAGTTTAATGTGACTACAATTTTGTTATTTTCGGATTTGTTGTTGTTGTTGATGCAAAGGCCTACAGGTATTTCAAATGTATTCAAATTATGTAATTTAATGCATTATATGAAAATAGGAAATACGAATCTTATTACTATGACTGACATAATTTATTTGGGGGCCTATGAATTACAAGCATAGCTTTCACCAAATATATAGGCCCCTCCATGTTTCACTCTTTTAAATGTGAGGCATTCAACCAACTTCATATGAGGTACTCATTTTATGTTTTTGTCTCTGTTTATTTGAACTCATGTTTTTTTGTACCATTTACTTTGTGAAATCATTGCAAATATGAATTATAATCATGTGAAATATGCAACGCTGAACTGAAACATAGAAACAAACCCTCCCTCTCTCATGTCTCAAATTCTTTTATTTTCAGAAGTATCGATTCCTTTCTAATCTATATTTAGCCCCCCCCCCCCCCGCCCCCTCCTCACCATGAGTTGCTGTGCCCCAGTAGTCACGGTTCATTGATTCTTGCTGGATCGGGTAAAAGCTTGCCTGATGTGGCGGTATTTTTCTGTGTAAAGCTATGGTCACAAATCTGAGCAGCGACCGGCCGATCAGTAGCCTGCTCGGTCGCTGCTGGAATTAGGCATCGCCCAGCGATTAGGTCGGTGCCCGGGCGGCGACCTACCAGGCACCGAGCGTATTTTGGGCAGCGAGTGAAAAGTGAGCAGGCGCCGCCCAAATTTTAACTCCGCGCTAAAACTTCAGCGGCGACCGAGCGATGCCCTAAAATCGAGCGGTGCCTGGGCGGCCGCCGCTCGGTGGCCGGGCAGCTGCCGGGCAGAATTGGTTAAAAACTCGCCGCTCGGCCGCCGAGCAGCCTACTTTTGGGTAATGTGACCATAGCATAAAGTGCGTGTTCTGGCTGCTGGAGGTAGTTCGTCGCGCTGTAGGGGGCTCGGGGTGAGGGCTTTAAAGGCACACTGTCCTACTTGTAGCTACTTGCTCCCTCTATATATATAACTCCCCAATCGGTGCCTGTTGGTCCCCCATGATCCTCTTTTTCTTATGTTAAATGAGAGCTGAGTTAATGAGATAGCCACCTGTCACAGTGACCTCGCTGGCTCGCTGGGTGGTCTAATCCCTTCTAGCTGAAGTAGTAAAGCCTGCCTTTAAGTGCATTTCGCTAATGGTTTTTGTTTTTAAGTGTTTGTTGTTGTTGTTGATGCAAAGGCGTACAAGTATTTCAAATGTATTCAAATTGTGTAATTTAATGCATTATATAAAATAGGAAATACGAATCTTATTACTATGACTAACATTAATTATTTTCAAGGACCATTTCGAAATTAACTACCCTTTGGGGCCTATAAATAACAAGCATGGCTTTCACCAATTATATTGTATATGCCCCTTCATGTTTCACTCCATTGGAGGCATTTAATTTGAGGCATTCAACCAACTTCATAATGATGTACTCATTTTCCGTTTTTGTCTCTGTTATTTGCACTCATGTTATTTGTACAATTTACTTTGTGAAATAATTGCAAAATATGGAATATAATCATGTGAAATATGCAACGCTGAACTGAAACATAGAAACAAACCCTCCCTCTCTCATGTCTCAAATTCTTTCATTTTCAGAAGTATCGATTCCTTTCTAATCTATATTTAGCCCCCCCCCCCCCCCCCCCCCCCCCCCCCCCCTCCTCACCGTGAGTTTCTGTGCCCCAGTAGTCACGGTTCATTGATTCTTGCCGGATCGGGTAAAATCTTGCCTGATGAGGCGGTATTTTTCTGTGTAAACAGCGTGTTCTTGGCTGCAATTTTTTCGCGCTGCAGAGTGCTCGAAGTGAGGGCTTTAAGTGCATTTCGCTAATGGTTTTTGTTTTTATGTGTTTGTTGTTGTTGTTCATGCAAAGGCGTACAGGTATTTCAAATGTATTCAAATTATGTAATTTAATGCATTTTATGAAAATAGGAAATACGAATCTTATTACTATGACTAACATTAATTATTTTCAAGGACCATTTTGAAATTAACTACCATTTGGGGCCTATAAATTACAAGCATAGCTTTCACCAAATGTATAGACCCCTCTATGTTTTACTCTTATTGTAAAAGGCATTTAATGTGAGGCATTCAACTAACTTCATAATATGAGGTACTCATTTTATGTTTTTGTCTCTGTTTATTTGAACTCATGTTTTTTTGTACCATTTACTTTGTGAAATCATTGCAAATATGAATTATAATTATGTGAAATATGAAATATTGAACTGAAACATAGAAACAAATCAATTTCTTTCATTTTTCAGAAGTATCGATTCTTTTTTAATTCATCTTCATTCCTCCCCCCCCCCCTCTCCCCTTTCTCTCTCTCTCTCTCTATCTCTCTCTTACTCTTGTTTTATCGGTTTATTTTCTGTCAAAATTAATGTGTCCCCTTTATCTCTCTTTCTCTCTTTATCTCTCCATCTATCTTTGTTTTCTCCTCATATTCCTTTTGCGATTTAGTCTCTCTCTCTCTTTCTCTCTCTCTCACTCTTTCTACCCATATCGATCTCGCGTTAATTTTCAAACTCTCGCTGATTATTAAGTAAATATCCCTCGCTCCCCACTATCGCTTACACCGGCCTTTTAGGCATCTTATTTACTCCTTTTAAAAGTCGCTTATTTGATTATAGATGAACACGGGGCTAGGGTATATCAGGTAGAGAGAGAGAGAGAGAGAGGTAAAGACTCGGGACACAGTCATTAAAAATAAAACAAACCGATAAAACAAGAGTAAAAGATTTAGAGCGAGCGAGAGAGAAAGAAGGAGAGAGATAGGAGATGGTCATTATGGATTGACTAATGAAAGTGGAGTTAAAACAGCATCAACAGATCGGCAGAGAACAAGAACGATGTAAATATGGTAGAAAACTGTCGAAATATTTGTATTCAAATAGAAAGAAAGAGAGAGTGAGAGCCAGAGAAAGTGGGTGTGCGCGCGCGCGTGTGTGTGCGTGTGTGTGTGTGTGTGTGCGTGTGAGAGAGCTGCTCTTGTTTAGCTAATATAAGCGAGGACAGACAGTTAGCATTATGATAGTCCTCTATTAGGTCAAACATGATATAATTGTGAGCCTTATAAGGGAGGAACAAAAGCTGTTATAGTTTTAAGTCATACACTAACGTGTGTGTGGGTGTGGGAGTGTGTGAGAGCATTCGCGGTACACAGGGATATTGGAGGGGAGGGTAGGGAGTATGGGTGAGGGGGGGGGGGGGTGTGGGGGGGGGAGTGGAAACGGAAACTCGCCTCCAGGACTGAGATGGTGAACACGGTGAAAGTGAAGAAAATGAGGGAAGAAGTCAGACAAATTACAAGGTATAGATGACGTTATACGGTATCGCCAATGCACGTGTGCCCCGCGATCGAATTACCGGGAGCGTGTTAGACAGGCACCGCGGCCACTCGGCGAGGGAAGCTGACCTGAATCTCGAAGCTAGCGCGGGGTTGCTTTGCAACTTGGGAATTGAAGCCCTTGCTAGATAATATGCAATAGGAGAGACACTCGGTATGTTAAAGTGGTTAATCATGGCGGAATTTTTGAGAAAGATGTTGATGCATTGACGAATCTTCCCTTTGTTCGAGGTCTCTACCGTTTAGTAGTAAAATGCTAAACATTACCGTGGACTAGATAGATAGACAGAGAGAGAGGGGGAGAAAAAGAGATGAGAGAGAGAGATAGAGAAAGAGAGATAGAGAGAGAGAGAGAAAAGAGATAAAGAGAGAGAGAGAGAGAGGAGATGGGGAAACACGATGAGTTGGGAATTAAAATTTGACCTCGTTTATAATGCCAATATTTCTTGAAATAACTTAACAAATATTATCTACGTGTTCCTTCCAAGAAAGCTTTTCATCTATCGTTATTCCCAGAAATTTGGTCTTTAAAACTCTTTGAGTAATAGTACAATAAAAAACAACATCGCTTGGAAGTTCATTTATTATTTTACTGAAGAGCATGTAGTTCGTCTTTTGCAGATTGAGAGATAATTTATTAGCTTTGATCCATTCTGAAACACGTTTTAATTCCTGGTTGATGGTGGCAAGCAAAAAAATGAGAGTCCTTATGGGAAAAGAAAAGATGTAAGGGATATCGATAAAAAAATGTTATATCTGGAATTTGTTCTTTTCCTAATCAGAGGATTTATTAGGTATATATTGGTTTACATTAAAAGATACAATGATACAAATCAAACTTACATAATCACAAAAGAATCATACTTGGCATAACAAAGAATTAAAATTAAGCTTTGGTAAAGCATTTTAATTAGCATTAATACAAGAATTAAACTTATAATTTCATTTTTCCCTTTTTCAATAATTTTTAATAACACGTTACTATACTCTCTTAGTAAAAACAGGTGCTTTCTGGTTGTATTAATATTTGACTGACTTTCCAATCTTTTTAAAATGAATCCTTAAAATATTATAGTTTTACATCTTATGCTGATTTCTGTACACTGGTAATTCTGTACTCTTGTAAGATTGTAATCATGAATGTCCACTTCAAAGTCTTTTTAGATATTTCATGAAGAATCTTGTAATACTTGCATGAAACTTACCCGATATAGCAACACTGTTTGCACTTATGTATACATATTTTAACCCGTGTTACCTATGAATAGATCGCTTTCCTCAAACACAACACATAAACACAGATCCTCACTCACACGCACTTACACTCTCTCTCCCTCTGTCTGATGCTTCTCTCTATCTCCCCTCTATACACATTCTTTACTTGTATAATTATGCTCTTTATATGTTGTTGACATATTGCACCTATCCTCTAATAACTTTGATTTTATTTTTCTTTAGTGTAATATACTCATATTACTTTACCTCGTGCAATATCTTTTTGATAATATTATCCTTGTACTTTTAGGTTGTTACAATCCGTGCTATCTCATGCTACTCTTACTTTGTGTGAAACCCCTTTCCTTCCTCTTCTCCTTGGTTCTCATCTTTTTCTTTTTTCTTTCTCTTTTCTTACCTCTTTCCTCAGCTATTTTCACCTTTTCCCTCTTTTTTCTTTTTTCTTTCTTCACACAATATATGATTTTGCCTTTTTTTTTTTTTTTTTTTTTTTTAAATCTGCATAATTATAATCCTTTTGAGTTAAAAAATTATTTGCATTGAACTTTGATGTGTTGTGGGATTGGCATAACTTTACTCTTTGACTTTAACGAATTTTTGAAATGACGTTGATATATTATATTTTCAAATAGTTCTACTCTGTCCTTCTTTACCCTTCTCCTCCAATCTTTCGTATATTCCCTGATCAATATTTCTTTCTTTTTTCTTCTTCCTTCTATTCCTCTTTCTAGTTCCGTCTTTCTCTTTCTCTCTCTACTTTTTTGATGACACAGGAGGTTTTTAATGTTTTTAATATTTTTAATATATTTAAATTTAAACGTAATATTTGTAATATATTTAGATTTTGATGTAATATTCATAATATATTTAGATTTTAATTTAATGTTTGTAATATATGTAGATTTTGTGTAATATTTGATTTTCATTTTGTTTCATTATGCATGATTTATAGTCGTCCGTTTTAGTCATTCATATTTTGATCGTTTATTGTGTTGTATATTGACTTTGTAAATTGAATAATTTCAGCTTCCCAGCTGCATGTTCTTTTATTTCAACAAACCGAATCAAATTCAAATTTAAACAAAATCCAAACTCCATCTCTTTAATTCGTTTTCTTGACCTTCTCTCTCTCGCTCTCACCCTCTTTCATTCTCTCCCCTCTCTCTTAATAACACACCAGCCAAAATATTGCCATCGCTGTCAAATAAAACCTCAATCTCATCTGAAATGTCATCACGTAAATGGACGTCATATTAGTCTGCCCTGAAGGACAGAGCTCTTTCATCTGATGGGTAGATAGTAAAAGAAAGAGAGAGAGAGAGAAAGAAAGAGAGAGATTGAGGGAGGGAGAGAGAGAAAGAGAGAGAGAGAGGGAGGGAGAGAGAGAGAGAGAGAGAGAGAGAGAAAGAGAGAGAGAGAGGAAGAAAGAGAGAGATTGAGGGAGGGAGAGAGAGAAAGAGAGAGAGAGGGAGGGAGAGAGAGAGAGAGAGAGAGAGAGAGAAAGAGAGAGAGAGAGGAAGAAAGAGAGAGATTGAGGGAGGGAGAGAGAGAAAGAGAGAGAGAGAGAGAGAGAGAGAGAGAGAGAGAGGGAGGGAGAGAGAGAGATAGAAAGAGAGAGAGAGGGAGGGAGAGAGAGAAAGAGAGAGAGAGGGAGGGAGAGAGAAAGAAAGAGAGAGATTGAGGGAGGGAGAGAGAGAAAGAGAGAGAGAGGGAGGGAGAGAGAGAGAGAGAGAGAGAGAGAAAGAGAGAGAGAGAGAGAGAGAGAGAGAGGGAGGGAGAGAGAGAGATAGAAAGAGAGAGAGAGGGAGGGAGAGAGAGAAAGAGAGAGAGAGGGAGGGAGAGAGAGAGAAAGAGAGAGATTGAGGGAGGGAGAGATAGAAAGAGAGAGATTGAGGGAGGGAGAGAGAGAAAGAGAGAGAGATTGAGGGAGGGAGAGAGAGAAAGAGAGAGAGAGAGAGGGAGGGAGAGAGAGAGAAAGAGAGAGAGAAAGAGAGAGAGAGAGAGAGAGAGAGAGGGAGGGAGAGAGAGAGATAGAAAGAGAGAGAGAGGGAGGGAGAGAGAGAAAGAGAGAGAGAGGGAGGGAGAGAGAGAGAGAGAGAGAGAGAGAGGGAGGGAGAGAGAGAGAGAAAAGAGAGAGAGAGAAAGAGAGAGATAGAGAGAGAGAGCACATTAAGATATGCATTTCTTGAAATATTGAAATAACCCTCAATTCCAGGGCCTAATAGGAAATGACTCAGCGAGTGAGTACACGAGAGAGCAAAGAATGTCAGTAGTACGTTCATAAGAAGAGGTATATATCTCTCCTATTATCATGTTTTATATGGTTTTGTGTTGTTGATATCGGGACAACTAATTTCTAAAAGTAGCGGGAGGGGGGGGGGGGGATTAATATCGCGCCTAGAGAAAGAGATCAAGCTATTCATTGAGGGATAGTTAATAATTATTTGAGAAATATGAATCGACTTCATCACTTTGATTACTCAAAGATGAATATACACCATATTTATTTTTCTGGGAAGTACAATTTTGTGCAGAATAGTTAATGCAGAATTGAAATAATGTTCATTAGTATTTTTTTATCATTATTGCCATCATCATCATCATTATCAATAGTAGCAGCAGTTGTATTAATGTTGTTGTTGTTGCTATTATTATTATCATTATTACTGTTAATGATTTTATATAACTATTATTATTATCATGATTGCATAACGGCATCCACCATGTTTTATCAGGCAATGATTGATTTGATAGTTACATTGGTTGAAATTGAAAATTATAACAAAATAAAACTTCTTTTTGATGAACCAAAGTATAGGCCTACACAGAGAAAGCAGCAAACATTTATAATAACACGTGACGCCAATGATATAGATCTATATTAATTTTATAGATGGAATATTATGTTAATGCCTTCTGCATTTCTGTACGCATCAGGTATGATAATAATATTATGATCATGATGAAATCAGTGGCAGTAGAATACACGTATACTCTGCCGTGGCGGCAATATTATGATCAGGCGTCGAAAGTCATTTCTAGCCGACAGCGAGCAGACCCGGTAGCTGCACCGAGGGCATTGTTTTTCTTAAGTAAAGTCCTCCCGGCCAAATGGAGAGGAGAGTCAAGAAAGCAATTTACCGGTGGTGATTTTGGATGCGAGAAAGGGAGAGGATATTTGGGGAGGACTTATTTGAGCGGTAAAATGGTTGCACGTGCGCAATATCGGACGGTGTACAAGGATATTGATGGTGAGGTGGACGAAAGAAGGTTGAGGGATGGGAGACGGACTGAGAGATAGAGAATGGGGGGGGGGGGGGGACTGGTGGGTGAGGGGAAAGGAGTAAGATATTGAGAATTTTGACCTGGTTTGCAAAGAGAGTTTCTCGACGTCCTCAAAACGTGACAACGCCCCCCAAAAAACTTAAAATGTCCGTATAACATGCTTTGGTTGATTATCTCGCAAACTTCGTCTTCCGTAAATCCGAATTCTTTATTTTCAATTTCAAGCATTTAAAACTGTTGTAAATGTATTTTCTCATTTGCAAAATTTCGCGACTCATATTTTCTGTCATCATCTTTTCATTTGCTACCTTCAATTTCGATTATCTTTTTATTCTGTGACTCCCATCCCCTTCTTTCCCCCCTTCCTCCCTCTCTCTGTATCTTTCTATATTCCATTATCTTCTTGCATCACATTCTCTCTCTCGCCTCCTTTGCCTATACCCCTCGACTCAAATATTTGCGAGTTAATTGCTGATTTATTCGCTTTTAGGGTTTAGCGTGCCTTTTCAGTGCGGCTAATTTACCAACGCGGCAGACCGGAAGTCGGTTGCATGCAGACGATGAAATCCACTTCATTAGACCGCGCGAAATCCACCGCTCTGATTGGTCTGAACTAATCACGAGGTTTATAAAAGCATTTTTAGAGGGGGATACCCGAGAAAAGCATTAGAACGCAAAATGTTATTGACTCGTGGACCCGATTAGAGCATGGTGATGTGGTTACTCAAACAAAAGCGATGACATCATCGATAAAGGCAATAAATGCCAATTATAAAGTCACTTAAGAAAAAATCAGACCAACCCCGCCACCATTACATCACTTTGTGTTTTGAGAGGTATCTGAGGAATGGAGAAATGGAAAAGGGAAAGGGATAAAATGCTTGCACATTGAAAGTAAGAAAATTGTAATTCTTTTGTTGTCAGACCTAAACATATTTGACAAAATTCAACGGGGCCCGCAGCCAATGCTCTCAGTTTTTCTTATAGTTATAGATTAGGGTAATATGAAAATGGCTTAGTGTTGTTAAGTACATTCATGTATGAATTTCTTCATTTTGTTGTCAGGCATAATATCAAAGTGGATAGAAACTTTATATGGAACACGTGTGATTTCAAAATTGTTTCAAAACGATTATTGTTTTCGTCATTTGTATTTTTGTTTCTGTTTTTTTGTTCCTTTAGTTTATATATTAATTCGTTTTCGGAAAAGTTGTTTATGTTTGCTTTTCATAAAACAGATATATATCAGTATTTTGTTTATAAAAGATATGATAAATGGCAAGTGGTAATGCAATATTCAAATATTAGCCACACATAATTATGACAAAGCTATTTTGCTATCTGAGAAATGGTATTTATTATATTAGTTGTTTGTTGTACTTCTTATGGCCTCCTTCGAGAAGAAAAAAAAATTCAACGTTTGTTCATATATATATGTATATATATTTAATCACGATAAAAAACTCCTCAAAATGTTAAATATAACAAAGTATTCTTGACCAGCGGAAATACAATGTACGACCACAATCCCCTTCACAAGACTTCCTTCATTTTTTAGAAAGTTGTATCCACAAATAATTGAATTCTGATACTAGATTGATTTTTTTAAACGAAAAGTCGATTCACCATCTCTAAAAGACTGCTGTTTTGTCAAATAATACTGTATTTATGAATAATACTAAAGACTTGCCTATCAACTATTGTAAAATTTTCAATAACCTTTTTTAAATATTCTTTTCCACTGATTTTTTAATTTAACGAATTCTCGGGAATTCAATGATAATCTCATATTTTTTTCAAACCGAAAATAATGTTTATTGCCTTCTTTGATAAAAATTGCTGTTATTTTGTTATCCTGGTTATAGTCTACTTCCATTTTTATCCTTACCACATTTTCTAATATTCACATGAAGCCCATTCTCTCTCCCACATCTCTCTATCAGTCTCTTTCTGTACTATGTTCCTTTCTAATATAAATTTCTTTTTTTCCACGAACGAAAGCGCTCGTGCCATTCCAATAAAGCTCTTCGCGGTAATAACCTACACGTGCGCGCTGAAAGGGATGAATCGGCTATTGTGTGCAAAATTTCAGCCCAAAGAAAAACCTCTGGGGCATTGTAAACAGTGACTATTATCTCTTCACGTGGATTGAATTCCAATTTATCCTCTCATTTCTCTTCATTTCCCCTTCCCCCTTCTCCCCCTCCCCACGTTTCTTCTTTCCAAAAGTCACTCGCGTGTCCCCATCCGCCGCGGCCGCGTGCGCCGGTCGACCGGATGCACGTGTGCGCCCTCGATCTTTCGACCGGAAGTTGCGGGGAGGAAGACTCACGATCTCCCGCTCAACATCACGCGGCGAATATAGATTTTTTTATTTTTTCTCTTCTGGATGACGGGGAAAAAAATGTAAAGAAAATTAGAAAATAAAGAAAGATAATTGACTGGAGGGATTTAATGTGCGATGGAATGATGGAAGACAAGGTTTACCGCGAGCTTGGTGATTTTTAATATCGGTCATTACGGAGATCGTGTTCCATAAGCAACGGGGGAAAAAAAGGAAGAAAAAAGAGTTAAAGAAGAAAACACGAACAACATCAACG
This sequence comes from Strongylocentrotus droebachiensis, assembly GCA_035222895.1. Classification (NCBI taxonomy): domain Eukaryota; kingdom Metazoa; phylum Echinodermata; class Echinoidea; order Camarodonta; family Strongylocentrotidae; genus Strongylocentrotus; species Strongylocentrotus droebachiensis. The sequence goes on from JAVYIG010001644.1 coordinate 280,718, forward strand.
AGAAGTAAGGACCTTGACTTTTACATCTCGTTGCAATAGAAACAATAGAATAATGTAAAAGAACATACTGATACTATTAAACAAGCATGTATACAATGATTAAAAATCTGCATTACTCTGTGTCGCATTTATTATGTTGTCGTTTCCATTCTTTTACCCGGGAAAAGCTACCATTTTTGTTAAGCATAATAATGTACCACAACATTATTATATTATTTTTGCTGAAAACGATAACCCTCCACTCGTGACACACAAAGACGCATTAAAAGACACATAAAGAAGTGAATTAATTAAGTTTAAGCCTCGTTTATGAGGTAATGTGTAGGTCTACTGCGCTCCAAATTATGTTGTATGTTAGAGCATATAGGCCTAGATAAATATGCGCAGGAACTTCGTCGCCCTCAGTTACGAACTGCGGCGGTTTCTTTTCTTTTTCCGCGGTTTACCGCGTCGATTCTTATCTGAACGAGCCTTAACTTGAAAAGAAAAAAAATGAGATAATTTATGATATATATTCCACTCGAAACAGTAATTCAGCTAAACTCTCGTATGTTCATGTGACCTCTTTGCAGCGTGAGTCATGCGTCGTAATCATTGAGCAAAATCACACGTGGTCACACATAGTACACAACATTATGGAGAAATATTATTATTTGATGGTGGTGGTGGTTATTTTACCTGGCTGCTAAGAAAGCACAAATGCTTGTAAGAAAGCAACCAGACGGCCGACGGCTTTAGGTCCTCTCCAAGGGACCTGGTAATAAGGATTAATGCCTTACCAAAGGGCACTAGCGCATCGCCTTGGTTTCGAACCCGGGTCACCGGATTACGAGTCAACTTCTCGGTCAAACCAATTCAACGCCACTGGTGTATTACATCTAACACGATCGCACACACTTTCGAAAAATTAACCCAAGGGCAATTTCAATACCCTATTGTATGCTACATAGAAATCATGTTCATATTGCGTAATAGGTCATTGTAATGATCGCAAATGTCAAAAGGTGACGTAGCAGGCCTGTCATTGGAATTGCCTCATTGAAAGTTTTGATTTGTTCGAAAGAAGTTGTGATCGTGTTAGCCATATATGTCTGGGAATCTTTGATCTCTGTGTGGTTGATATACATTGAGGCTTTTCAGAATTCACAGAATCACGCTGCAGAGAGATCACGCTGCAGAGAGTTTAGCCGAATTTATTCGGTGAGAGGCTGAAATGATTTATACGACTGAGATGCCACATGAATAAGAAAAGTAATCTAAAGTTGAATCCGAACGACAAAAATATATCAACAACTCATTAAATTATTTCGTCAAACTAGAAAGAAAGAAAAAGAAAAGCAGAACAAATCAATAAACCACACGAATTTTAGCATCGATTTTCGCTACTTAAAATGACGCCGTGTGTGCTATCTTCAGGCGCTTGAAATATTCCCAATTTATTTTAGTATTTTGTCATGATTAAATTCTTACCACAAATTCACTTAATTCGTAGTTAGATAGTCACTACGGTTGACTATGTTAGTTGCTACTTAGTGCTTCTTTTGTAATGGAGGTAAAGACAAATGTAATAACGTTTTGAGCAGAATGACAGGAACTATGGTACTCATGAATCACAAAAGAAGAAGAAAAAAGAAAGGAAATAGAAGCTGTCCCTGCGAGATATGAAAACTATCATTATTGTTTGAATAATTTCCTTCGATGGGCAATCGAAAGAAATTCCCACATGTCATAAAGTGGAGCCCGAGGTGTAGGCTTGTGGCTAAAGGATCAACAGAAGTCTATC
>JAVYIG010001644.1:287500-313412 GCA_035222895.1 Strongylocentrotus droebachiensis
ACAAACGATAATGTATTATAACATCTCAATCGTCCTAAGATGTCAGTGATAACCAAAAAGCTTTCACAGGTTTGAGCAATTAATTTTTTATTTTCAACAGAGCTCCTGCAGCTCAGCAACCTACACTGTCGCTCATAAAGTTGGAATGATTTTGTCCCCTACCCTAGCCCCCGCTGCGTACAGTCATGGTTCAGTGACAAAGCAATAGCCTCGTAACTGTCAGGCCCCAGTGTCAAAACCTTGTCGATGTGCTATATTAGTGCCCTTTTATGGGGCATTAATCCTCATTACTGTAATGTATGACTTAAGGGCGTAGGTCCCCTAGTTGATAAGCATAGCAGCATACACATGCTTTATCAGTCACGCAAAACACACATTGGCAAATTATTATTCAATAAAATCTGAGAATGTATGCCATTATCGAGATCTATTAGGAATACATTATTTTTTAAATAATTCCATAAATTGGGGTAAAACAAAAATATTCCAACTATATGAGCGACTGTGTATAATACTCTTCGTTTGAAAAGACGATAGCACCTGTTTCCATACAAATCAACTCAAGGGCAATTTCAATACGCTATTGTGCATCCCATAATACTCGTGTTCGGATTACATAATACTTCATTGTCATCTTCGCAAAATTCAATAGGTGACGCACAATTAGGCTATTTAAATTGCCTTGGGTTGATTTTTCCAAAGTAGTGGCGATCGTGGTTAAAGAGAGAATAATAATAATAATCTTTTAAAGTCCACTCCAAATTTTATTAAGTTAAACCGAAAACGGAAATTCTTTTTGCCCAATTGATCGTGAGCCCGTGAGCGCCAGATGGACGTTGCTCTATTCCCTTATTGTGGAACGCCAAACAAGGTACCAGCAACTCTTTTAACGTCTTTTGGTATGACGCGGCCGGGATTCGAATCCACGACCTCCCGGTTGTGAGGCGGACGCTCTACTGTCTGAACCAACACACCGGTATTATCTTATCAAAATAATGTTATCATTTTAATCCATACATGATCATTAACAGTAAACTGGATAGATATTTTCCTTGAGAAGATTTGGAGTCTTGTAGAATTAAGTGGCTTTCATGAGGCCGATTTTTTGTTTTCTTCAGATATTGAATTACTATTCTCAGGTATATTCAAATAGGAAAGTTGTTTTGATCTAACTTGCTATATGACATTCATTTTAAGAACTTCCCTATGGTCTACTCCCTATACTCCATTATGTCCATGATAAAATGAAATAAAATGACAGAATGAAAAACGTGGAGTTAGTCACCCTTTTTTTTTAGACTTAATGAATACATTTACTATTTTTATTATGATTATGAAGTTGCGGAGTATCTTCCTCTTTTCCTTGTTATCATCGATGATAATATAATCCCCCTTTTTTCTCTCTCTCTTAAAAAAAAAGAGCCCATACTTCTCTTTTCATGACCCCCCCCCCTCCCCCTCCCTCTCGTCTCTTGCTGTCTATTTATTCTTCATCTCTCTCTCTCTTTATTTATAGGTGCATATAACCTTCTATATCTCTCTTATTCTCTGTACTTCATTTTAACACACCCATCTGTTTAATGAAAAGGATGTTAAACACAAATTACATAGAATCACATCGTGAGAAAAATCAACAATTGAACAAATTTCCCACGGTGCTAAGCCAATATAAAGAGCGTGCAAATTCATGACATCTTATTGCATAACAATCAACAACCATTATATTGCTGCGATATTAACAAGTGCGCCGAGATACAGACGCCATTTTAGCCACAGGTCTTTTGTGAAGGTCAAACTATCACTCGCGAAATAATCTTCGGCCGACACGGTGAAATCTCATCTTTTATTGTTCAGCCGTGAGAATTTAACAGCCCTGAATTGATTTGTCCAAAGACTGGGGGAAAAAGAGAAGAAGAGCGTTTAAGCTGTTTTAATGAAGACAGACAGTCATTAACCTAGCTCTAATTTGTATGCAAATCTCTCCCGCACTCCGCTTCGCCCGCCGCGCTCAGTAAACATGCACGTGCAAACATAATAATTCCCCGCGAGCGCCCTATAGCGAAACCCTACGTCCAGCTGGCCCCGTAGTACCCCGCACGAAGCGATGGGAATGACCGATGCTAGCATTCTCACGGGAATGCATTATTAACACCACTGTATAAAATATGTATTTTGGTCAGTCGCCATGCAGGAGACCCGCTTTGTAGCCTAAATCTGTTTGTTTTTATCGAAAATGTAAATTACTGTAATTAACTGTTGAAAACAAATAAAAATAATTATTGTCGGCCGGCGCGGAGTAGCCTATAGGCCTATAGGCCCACGTGCACAGTTTTGCAGTAGGCCTACATGTATTTGGAAGATGAACGAAAAAAAACCTTTGATAAAATTTTAATCTTGAGTTCCTTTTATTATTCAATACAAAATTTCATAATCTATCGCAAATATATATAAATGATTAATGGGACCTTCATCTTATCGCGTTCATTACTTACACCTCGGCCCCCCCCCTTAAATATAAAACCTTGCAAAAACATCATTCCTCTTTGAGACTACTGGCCAATATATTCTAGAATAAACTTTTAATCGTTTGGACCTAGACCATAGTGTAACTAACTCTAAAACAATTACTTCTGTTGAGGGCCAACCTGAGTAATAATCATGGGCAGTTTAAGACTGATTTACTGTAAGAATCATCAGGATTGAATGAGATACTCAAACATGAAGAAGAGAAAGGAGGAGGAGGACGGAGAAGGAAAAGAATTCTTAGAAGAAGAAAAAGAAGAGGGAAAGGAGAAGAAGAGGACAGGAGGAGAAGGAGAAGAAGAAAACGAGAAAAACAAGAAGAAGAAAACGAAGGAGGAGGAGAAGACAAATTAAAAAGAACAAGTAGGAGAAGAAGGAGAAGAAGAAAGAGGAGGAGAAGAAGAATAAAAAAGAACAAGTAGAAGGAGAAGAAGAAGAACAACAACAACAACAACAACAAAGAGAACAAGCAAGTAGAAGGCGAAGGAGAACATTTATCCTATACAGTCATGATGTTCCTGTTATAAAGGAGTTAATTTTCCTCTCCATTTTAGTAGTAAGCAAACCAATTAATAAACCTTTGACTGATTACTCACGGACGACCTCTGGTGCTCCCCAAACTCAGTCGGGATGATACGAGGATATCAATAATTAGCGTCCGAACCAATCAACATACAAATTAACACGATGGATAGACAGTCTATCCTCATCTTCCTCTACGGTGTCTCACGTGCGAAATGGGGAAACAGAAGAGGAAGGATAGGATTTGTTTTAAAGAGTGATACAATTTGTATAAGAATGACTTGAAGGAGCTACTTTTAGTAAGTGAAACTAATAATAATTGCGCGTCAAAGCGTGAATCAATCGTGAATATTATCTATATTATAATCATATATTTTCTTTCTTTCTTTTTGGAACTATACCAAAGGTATTTTTTCCTACATTAACTTCATACCGGTAGCTGGCGCTCTTACAGACTTCATCTTCACTGGTGGAGGTTCTGCCAATTTACCACATGGAAAAACTTCCTTACCCCTTAACCCCTTCAACTTTAAAACAAAAACGTGTCCCCCTCTCTGGTATACCCCCCCCCCCCTTCCTCTTGTAACGACGTTAAATCATTTTAGCTTTGAACTATATCTATAACTGGGTTGTCTCGTTTGCAATAGGCCTGTTTTCATCAGCTCGAGCATGCCAAATTATCGTAAATTATCCTGCTAATGTGCGTCCACATCAGCCTGCAGTTGCGATTAGCGGGATATTTGGTTGAGAAAATATCCCGAGAAATCTTGGTCTTGTTTCCAAAATATCCCGCTATGTGGGGAAATAGCGGGCTAATGTGCGCCCGTCCAAGCTAGTTTGGGAAGAACGTATCCGTCTGGTGAGGACACAATTTCGAGCTTCGGGTTAACATCCCGAGTCTGAAAATAGGGGGTTATTTGGCAAACTCGAGCTGATGAGGACAGGCCTATTTAAGAAGCTAGGGTATTGCCCGTAAGGTCATGGTTCGGCCCAGCTAGGCAACCAGGAAATTATCTAGACTAACCCTAACAGGTCCTGGTCTTTACGAGCCCCAGAGCGGGCCCAGAGCAACGGTCTTGATTGACACATAACGAGCCGAGTGCGTCTCTACTTGACAGGAACTACAATAAAACAACAGAGAACAACACAAAACAGATGTACAGACCCCACTCGCCACAAACCGACATGACCAATGGGAGGAATTTACCAACTTAGATTAACAATAATATTAAAATCAAGAGTTTTCTGTTCTTTGTTTCGCATTTACTGGCGGAAATCTGTGACATCTGAAATTTTGACAGTTTAAGTAGATAATTATACCATAAAGCATAGTAAGAAACAAAATGATGTCATACGATACCTTGGATATAATTGAATAAATAATATTATTGAACGGGTCATAATTATAATGATCTCTGTAGCTTGTAGGTTTCCATGGTGATTGAGTATGTACACAAATTACAATATTTTTTTTAAAGCGTTCGGTAAATGGTTGCTTTTGTGTTATGGGTTTTGATATCATATAATCTCCATAACAAGAACCCGCCTGACCGCTCTGCTCATATGGTATTCATGAAATAGAAGAAAAAAGTAGTTTCAAAAGAGGAAGAAATTAACAGAGATGGAAATTGAACTAACTTATAACGTACAAACGAAGTAACAAAGATAGTTTCATTATTTTAGTTAGTGATTATGTCACATTAGTTTCATGTTTTGTACTACATTATGATATGTTACAATTGCACGAATTCTGTATATAGGCCTAAACACTGTTGTAAATAGCTGTTATTTTATGATATGAACAAATAAAGTCCCCCGAAAAAGGATAAATGGAAAAAGAAAAAAACAACATTAGTAATGATGTCGATGAAATCAAATAAATGAAATAATTGGATACTTTTTATGCAATGCGGGGCACCATTGAACACTTTATTTATCAAACTAGTGCATACAAACTCAAGATAAACAAAATAATAGGAAAAGGGGAAAACAGGGAGGGGAAAGGTGAAGGATTTTTTTATCATAATGGAGAATGACACTGCAAAAGGAGAAAAATTGATACAAATAAACAATATACAAGTTTTGCTTTACCAAATATCGAACCCTTTATTCTTTGAAACTCCTTTCTCATTCTCCCATCACAATTTTCTTTTCAAAATATTAACGACACTTCTTCATCCGTCTACGCACACTGCAATGAAATAGGATCCAGATGTTTAGACAAAAAAGGGCGCGAAAAGAATTTGTCAAAAATCACAAGCGATTTCCGCCTGACATAAACATGATATGTTAGACATGAGAAAGGTCAACGCTAAAAGATAAAGTGAAAGGGACCCCGACATAAAGACAGATTATCAGCCCAAACCACTATATTCCATAAAATAAAATAAAAAGTATCAGACACGGTTCTGATCTTATACGTACTGAAAGGAAATTGGTTGCAATTATCTCCGTTCCGCCAACTTGTCACATGCGATTGTAAGAGTGAAGATGTAAATGTCCAGGTGTTGAATATATCTCAGACGAGTTGGTTCACAACTTTTCATATTTCCTTGTCGTTCAGAAGAATAATGTGATTAGCCTAACGATGCCATTGATTTAAAGCAGCTCTTTATGTCTTCTGTTTTGAAGTGGATATAAATGTCAAACTTAATTCCGACACAAAGCAGAGATATACAGTAATAGGATAACGACTGACAGTTTTCTCTTTGTCACATATTGGAAACTTAATATCACAAAGAGAGAAAGGTTTGCTGAATTTATGAAATTTCCTGAAATTCGTCAATAACACGGTGTGGAATCGACCAGAAAGGTTGATCATCTAGCATATAAGAATTTGTGTGTATTGCAAGGTTCTGGAATCATCAAAATGTTAAGAAATTTGACCAAGTCTTGGTAAAGTTACAAACACTGTACACGGAAAGATGTATATGGGACTACACGAAAACGTGGCGTAAAAATCCTGCCCTGATGTTTACGATGTTACATGACATATTTAGAATATGAAGGCATTTGAAGAGCCATACTTTTCAGGGAACATGTCTTATCTGATGTTCTTCCACACTTGCATAATAAGAATGATAACGCTCACAAATTATTTTTCACCTCTTCCCAGAACTCAACCTTCTCTTTAAACAATATATTCTTGATTAAAGTCACGTATCAAGTTTGTAAAAGTACGTCATTTTATTTTCAAATGCACAATCTATTCTTAGACCTTTGGTGATTATTAAATATGCAGATACATGGAGAATGTCGTTATCAACATCATTCATGTTGTCTACATTATGTTATAAAGGAATAGACCCCCCACATGAGTATTAATTGCTTTTAATACGAATTTTATGACTTTTAAACAAAGATAGGAAAAATAGACGCTCCCTCCAAGTCAATTATCACTCTACTGCAGACGTCGTCTTCAAAAAATGTCACACCTTTTCGTGTTATCAGATCATCTCGCGTCCTTCTTCCTTAACAACGCTTTGACATATTTCAACTCTTTCATTTCATCTCTAATTAATTGCAGGTGGCGAAACAGATGAAAGGAAGAAAAATGTTAGTGACAGCAAAATGCATCGAATATAGGGTGTTGATAAGTTGAAAGGGGAAATATGAAACGACCGCTTCCTAAAATCCTACGTTCCCACGGGATATTTAATTCATCATCAATCATAAACTTTGTGATCTTCCTTTTCTCACCTCAAATCACAATGGCGGACCCAGGATTTTGTTGCGAGAGACATATACAAACAAGACAAGACATGTATAATTTTGTCAGCCCCCCCCCCCCCCTGTATCCGCCACTAGATCGGCTCCTAATCATCATAAAGACGGTCTTCATTCATGATAAGTGCAAACAACGACATGAACTATCATCGACCCTGGAGGGGGGGGGGGGCACTTTGGCATCTACCCCCATCCTACCAAGTACCCCCCAAAACAAAATGAAGAAGAGCGGGTGGAGATACAGTGTATGAAGTTGTTTTTAATGATAACCGAAATTGTGGGCTATAATCATTCAACTTCGAATTTGTATTCGCCTTGTAAGCTGGTTTTTCTATTTGAACCCGTTCTCCTAATCTTACGAGAAATAGACCTTTGATGCACAAGAGGGTTTACCCCCCCCCCCCACACGCACACACACACGCTCCCATCCCGCTTCTCTCTCTCTCTCTCTCTCTCTCTTTCTCTCTCACACCTCTTTTCTCGTTTATTTTAATCCATTTATATCTTCTCCATCGTTCCAATTTACCCTCATTCCGTAATTTTCCTCATTCAACTTTTTTTTTTTACCACAAGGTCACGCCAATTAAAAATAAAACAAATTCATTTATTGTATTCATTTTATAAATTTATCAAATTCAGAAATAATTGCAATTCATTTGTAATGGAATAGATAATCATGTCACATTGTGCTATTATTTGAATCATAATTCCATCTACTTGGTAGGAAGAAGAAAAAACACGACACATACGTTGATATCAGATACCATCGTTATTAAATACAAGTATTGTGAAAGTTAAATTCAACTACACTGACATAAACAATATACAAGTACATCTCGGTAGCCATTTTGACAGAAGATGTAGAATTAGTTGTGAGCCATTTAATGTAGGCATATCTCTTTCAGAAAATTGCAAATATATCAGGGCCTTTTTATTCCTAACGGCAATAAATAAATGGTAAAACCGTGAACTTTCTTTGTCGGTTAGAATTTTTTTGTTATCCTGTTGGCAAATTGTCCAGAAGTTTGTCCGATGTTAATGGGTTAGGCGGTGTGAGAACCAAATTGCTAAAAATTACCCCCCCCCCCCCAAAAAAAAAAAACAAACAAAACAAAACAAAACAAAACAAAAAACAACATATAAGCCCTTTCGCCTTCCCAAGAAAAAAAAAGGTTCTCCGGATCTGCAATGATCTTTTGATCTTTTTTTTATAACTGTTTCAAACATTTTTCCTAACACAACCAACACAAGCATGACAAAAAAAAACATCGAAAATGTTGAATGTGAGGGGCGTCACCTTATAAGCGACCCCCACTCCTAGTCCTTTTCTCGAAGGTTCATTTCATTTCTATGCTTTTACACTACTTTCTTCTCTTTGGGTCGCGGTGGTAACTTTCGCTTTGACTTTTCTTGACTTTTCCTTGACTTGCCGTTTTCATTGAAGTCCTGTAAAAGGAGGAAAAAATAGGGAGTAGGACCGAAGTTGTAAAATAACCCGCTATTTTAACTAGCCCGATCTCAAATCAGCCAGCTAATTTGCGTCTTTATTAGCCCGCAGTTGCAATTAGCGGAATATTTGGTCGAGAAAATGTCCCGAGAAAAGCTGGTCTTGTTTCCAAAATAGCCCGATTTTGGGAAATGGCGGGCTAATTTGCGCCCGTCCGAGCTAGTCTGATGAGCGTATTGGCCTGGTGGAAACGCAATTTCGAGCTTCGGGAAAATATCCTTGGTCTGAAAATAGCGGGTTATTTTGCAACTTCGGTCTGATGACGAAAGTTAGGGTTGTTCGTATTAGGCGGATTAGACGGATTGCAATCAACATGCACATTTTAGAACATTATTGGGTTCTGGGCCATTTCATTAAACTTGTTATCGATAACAACTTGCAATAGCTGTTATAAGCTACTGAAACGGTTGCCTTTGATTGGCTGAGAGCAAATGGTCATAGAAAAGTGACACTTGTTATCGATAACAAGTTTTATGAAACGCCATGTAGGGCATGAAGGACATTATCTAATGAACGGAATCAATAGAAAGTGAATCAGGGCTGATTAATGAGTAATGAGCAAAGAAAGATGATGGAAATCGATCAATTCGACCTGCCAAACAAGGAGGTGTAACGAACTAACTATACATGTACATTACGAGCCAAGTTTTAGTTGTTCGTAAAAATTATAATCTGATCGCAAGAAATATACTTGAGAAATAACGATAGAAAAATTATTTATTGAAATATAACACTAATTTCATTGCATTTAATGCAAATGGAATAAACATTTTCCAAATGTTTAATCTACTTTCCTGAATTGAAGAATTGAAATTCACAAAAGTCGAAGTGAAGTAAAAAAATAAGATCTGACCTGCAAGTGCTAACTTTAAATTATAACCAATCTTAAATAATTTTGTTTTCTTCAAAGGGACCATGACTTTAAAACACACCGGGGGAAGAATGAAGAATAAAAAGTAAAGGAAATAAACAAAGCAAAAACGAACAAAACAAAAGCAAAAACAAAGAATAAGTCGCAGACTGAAATCAAGTTATGTAATATGTATATAAGGTTGTTTTGAATGATTGTTCAACATACAATGTACATGCTTATCGTATTTTTGTATTTTTACCACTTTGGAACCTCCGTTCAGTAGGCTACTAACCTTCCACTTTACCTTTGGGCTATTGTAATTTTATAATTCCATGGATGAATTGCGATTAAAAAAGATGAAAGAAGAAAATGAGAAGAAAAAAATTCAAGCCATGAAAGATCTGAGAATGTGACAAATTTGTTTAAAAAACTAATAATTGATACATACTTTATTTCCTGTACGAGAGTAATAAGGAGTAAGTTGTTCAGAGAGAGGAAAAAAAAGATTATCGTGCAGAATTCACAAAATAATGAGAGAGAGAGAAAAAAGAGAGAGAAAAAAGAGAAAGAGAGAGAGAGAGAGAGAGAGAGAGAGAGAGAGAGACACACACACACACACGCACACACAAACACACACACAATAGAGAAAGAAATAGAGAGAGAGAGAAAGTGTTGGGGAGTGAGAGAGAGGGGGGGGGGACAGATATAGAGAAAAGGGGGACAGAGAGAGAGACATATATAGAGAGAGAAAGAGATCGAAAGAAAGAGATGGAAAGAAAGAGAGAGGGGGAGAGAGAGAGAGAGAGAGAAAAGGGGGAGAGAGAGGGGATGATGATGATGAAGATAATAATCATCAATAACTATTACCAATATCATCAATATCATCATCATAATCATCATCATCATCATCATCATCGTCATTATAATTATTATCACTGTTCATATCATTATCACCATCATTATCATTGTTGTCGTCTTTCTTGTCCTCACCTCTACATCTTTCTCGGCATCGCTTGATTTCACCGCCACCCTAGCTGTCTTCACCAGGACAACGAGTAGGATGACGATGCCGATGCTGAAGAGCAGCCACTCGACGCCGACGATGATGTTCCATACCTCCACAAAGCCTAACTTGAATTCAGCGACTATCTGGTCGTTGGCTTCGACGCTCTGTAAAAAAAAATGACGAATAACAAAATATAAACTCATTGTTTTTCCCATTTCAAGGTATTTGTTTCGATACATGCATGTAAAATTGCTTTCCTTGGGCAAATAATTTGTACCAGATAATTTATAATGATCGTGACTAGAGCCATAGTGGATAATTTCGGCGGAGTAGTAGAGTGTGCCCAGCCATTGAGGGCCCCTGGTATGATAGTGAGGGTGGGGGCGTGCATCAGTCAGGTGCATAATGACAATTAGTAAAGGCCACCAATATGACGACGGTGCTTGCGGGAGAGAGTTCCAATACCTCGTCAGATCCCTTTTTCCCTTCTCTCCTTCGTCTCCCCATCCCACTTCCACAAGACTAAAGGGTCCATAACCCCCACTTACTTTGTTTGGATACGCCATATGGGGGGGGGGGTATTTACCTGTTCAGTCCAGAGCAGGGGTAGATACATCTCACGAATTTCTTCGGTTTCTCTGCATTAGGACGAGAATAATAATTGCGAAATACATACATAAAACATAAAATACATCCATGCAAAAGAGTTGTGGGGAGAGTAGGACAGAGAGGGAGAGGGAGACAGACAGGGAGAAAGAGAGAGAGAGAGAGAGATATATATATATATATATATAGAGAGAGAGAGAGAGAGAGAGAGAGAGAGAGAGAGAGAGAGCCGGAGAGAGAACCGAAGAGGGAGAGAGAGGGGGGGAATTAAGGGGGAGAGAGAGAGAGAGAGAGAGAGAGAGAGGGAGAGAGAGTGGTATTCACAATACATGTATTTTACATAGACTAGGGTTCAAACATGGAGTTACTAGGCTAGTAACTCCATGGTTCGAAGAAGTGGATGCCTCACCCCATCTCTTGTCATCTTTTTTTCTTGGTAGAGCTAAGGACATGATACAAAACTAAGTCGATCTTGATCATAATTATTTGGATAGCATTCGCTCTCCCCACGAGTCATCATACTTTGGCCATGTGAGGGCGCCCGACTGGTACTTTTAGTGGTCAAAGTGAACTTTCGTCATCATTATGAAAACTAATGGTCTAATAGTTTTTTTTTAAAGCGACCCTTCCCCGTTCCCGTTACGCTACGACATAAATAGATTAGATCAATCGATCAAAACTCAAAAAGTTTGTAATCTGTCAGAAAGACTTACCTGATCCCGCCCACTGGTTTTACAAACATGTTAATCTGGACGCGAAACTTCATCACAAAGGGAATACCAGTTTTCTGTATGAGGAGCAATTGAAAATTTCATTTGAATATTTAATACCCCACAAGAATCTCTAATCAATAAAAATCAAGTCAAACGGAAACTGTTGACAATTATACAAACGATGAGGATGATGATGGTGATGGTGGTGGTGACGACGACGACGAAGATGATGATGGTGCGTGATGATGAAGAGGATGACGGTGAAGTTGATGACGAGGAATATGGTGACGGTCAGGGGCGTAGACAACGGGGGGGGGATGAGGGGGATGCATCCCCCCACCTCACAAGGTGGGGGGGGGGGGTGGCATGTACAATCATCCCCCCCAGGTTTTGGGGAATGATATTTGCTTACTTAATAAGTCATAATGATGATAATAATAGTAATAATAATAATGATAACAATTATAATATAAATAATAATAATAATTATGATGATGATAATAATAATCCTCATCATTATTGTAATTGTGTTTATTGTTATTAGCCGCATTCACACGGTGAAAGCCAATTCAGACGGTAAAAAAAGAAAATCTTACAAGTATTTTGTGGCCGTGGTTTGGAAACCACAAGATAACCACAAGATTAAACAGGCGCGGATCTACGGGGGGGGGGGGGGGGGGGTTAGGGGGTTTAACCCCCCCCCCTTGGGCGGCCCAAAAAACAAACAAAACAAAACAAAAAAAGGGGGAAAAAAGGGGAAAAAAAGAAAAAAAGAAAGAAAAAAGAACGCACGCTGGAGAGAAACCCTTTCAAGTGCAAATATTGTGAGAAGATATTCAACTCATCTGGTAACTTAACCAAACACACGATAACTCTGGATATAACTGTATTTAACTGTTACTTGATTTAAAAAGACGTTATCATGCACTGCTTTTTATGATCTCCATTGTGTTAATAGATGCCAGGAAAACATCACTTACGGGGTTCAAATAAACACCCCAAAAAGAATCGGCTCGCCGCTTCGCGGCTCGTGGACGATACTCCGCATCGTCATTATTTTGGTCACCCCCCCCCCCCTTAGCAAAAAGCTAGATCCGCCCCTGAGTCATCCCCCCCCAGGTGTACGAACCTGTCTACGCCACTGGTGACGGTGGTGATGATGGTGATGGTGGTGGTGATGACGTCCACCTCAAAATTGTTGATAATAATAATAATGACGAAGATGAAAAACAATTCATATTCATCTCATCTCATTGTTTTCCTGTTATTAATTTGAAAAAAATAAACAAGTTTACCGGTTCTACTTCCATATAGCTGTCATGAAGCGAGGAATTAGGTGACAAGCCATCGACGTCATCAAACAAAGTTTGTTGACCTCCTAAGAAATGAGGATTGGATATCGCTACCGGACTTCCTGTATCGATCAAACAAAGTAAATTTTCAACAGATGTTCTTTTTTTATCATTCTAAATCATCTTGCAGGCTCTTTTATTGACATGGTATCCATCTTTCATGGGCTTCTCTTTCATGTATAATAGCTCCTACTTGTTGTTTTGTATCTTACCATGATTGAATTATATATGAATCTTTTAATTTGCCAGTTGTTATAAATGATTTAGGCTATTTCACTAAATAGACAGTTTTGTCATTTTCCATAATAAAGTAACGTCCATTATAATGAAAAGTTGTAATATTTGGTTTTATTCGGTCTTCGGGATAAAGTCTATAAACATATCAGATAATTTTAACGTGTTATAACTTTTAGGATTTAAAAAAAATAAAATATATATATATATATATATAGGTCATGTAAAATATAACAGTCAAAAAGTTGTCATTTAAAATGTCTAGCTCTTCCTGGTACATTGTACCAGTTCAAAACAGTTTAGTTTTTAAAAAATGATAACAAGAAATGTTGCCATTCTTATTCTTCTACGCATTTAGCATTTTATTCTCATTAGCATTTTATTATATAGCATTTACATAATAATGCCGATTCGCTTTCCATTTATGATTCAGTCACATAATATTGAATGAATCGATTAAAGCCCGTCTGTGCTAGTTTGGCCAGGGGGGGGGGGGGATTAGACCACCCAGCGTGGTCACTCAGCTCTCAATTAACATAAAAGAGGGTCATGGGGCCGGTACCAACGGGCACCGCTTATGCATGCTATATAGAGGGCGCAAGTAGCTACAAGTAGACACTGCAGTCCCGCTTTAAACAAATGTTTGTTCACCAAAATGGCAGGGGTCTTGTCGCATCACACCCGATGGTCCACACAGCTCTCGTTGACCGCTACAAAATCCCTCATTCGGAGGAAAAGCTGTAGCGTTCAAGTAGGTAGAGGGCGACAGACTGAATTTCAGTAGCGGTATGCCCTCGTAGCTGGAGTCCTTCACAAAATCGTACGACACAGACCTATCAGACACATTAATTAATTGAAATAAAGCTCTAAGAATAACTGTCAGAATGATACAGTATCTTCCCAACTGGGGGAGTAGCTGCAAAGTTTTAGTTTCATTTTTCATTTCCAACAGAACAGTGATTTTGACAAGAAATCAGAAATACAATTTAATGTTCGAGAATATAATATATTTTCATGGGTTAAAGTTATAAAATAGAAAGTATACATAAATATGCAGTATAATAGTTTTTTTTTAAATTTACTGTGGAAATGGAGGGATCCACTGAAAAGCAGAGCTTGTATAATATGGATCCCTCAAAATAATGACAAAGACAATTTTTGTAACATGTAAATATATTGACTTGAAAAAAAATATGTATATTACATAGACTACCAATTAGTGGCAGAATAATAATACAATTATAAATCCGTAATTTTGAAAACATGTAACAGCACGTATATAGTATAGTAAACACTGGAAAGGTTAAAAGCGACATTGAAGACTGACATAATTATAAGACATAAACTTATAATAATAACAAAATATAAGACAACAGAAAATAAATGCAAGGAAAGAGAGAAATGCAAGGATAGAAAATGTTGGAAAGGAATTGCATTTCCTTGCCCTCATCCATGATTATTGCTTCTCATCACACCAAGGACGGATTCGCAACATATTTATAAGAAAGTATAAAATAGAATACTTTTAAGACCACTAACCTGCAAAGTGGAGGCTGATACATTTGTAGTGTGTCGGTCTTCTCGACGTTCGGATGATAAAGTGAACCATCTAGACAGAGGATAACAATATAAAAAGCCCCATGTTTCATGTCTGGTCTACAAATAAAATCTACCATTGCAGTCGTTCGCATAGGGGTTCTGGGACACCCACCCCCTGGACAACCACCCCCGGATAACAACCCTCTATGACAACTACCCCAGACAACTACCACCTACGACAACCATCCTCTAGGACAACTTCCTCCCGAACAAGTATCCTAGGGGGAAGTTCTCTGGGGGTTAGTTGTCCGGGGGAAGTTCTCTGGGGTTAGTTGTCCGAGGGTAGTCATCCTAGGGGATAGTTGTCCTAGGGGTAGTCGTCCCAGAGGGTGGTTGCCCTAGGGGTAGTTGTCCTAGGGGGTGGTTATCCAGGGGATAGGTGTCCGGATGCGCGCATAGGAGCACCTTTCATCAAGGGATGCGGGCTCTAGTCTGACTTTTTAACTTCCGAGCATTACGAGCAAGCGAGCAAAATCTCGATACTCTTATTAGAACCCGACACTTATGAAGCATCATTAAACAAGTAACCCTTTACCAATTCGAAGCTGAATATAAGTGAGCGGTAATTTTGAAACTGGGAGGGGTGTGGAGGGCCCGTATCAACTTATCAAAATATAATTCCTCCCCCCCCCCCCCTCCCTCTCTTTTCCTATCCTTTCCCTCTTTCTCTCCTTTGTCTCATTTTCACCAAAGAGAGAAAGATATATGTTAGATCGTCACAATAACCATAATCTTACCTGTGCTTTCTGCGATTTCATTAGCTTCATCTGACCACCAGAAAGTAAGATTTTTCTTGCCATCTACTCTTTCAATTTGATTGATTAAGCTCCCGTTTTCTTTTCCAGTGAACACGTTGAATTGCCCGACGTATGTAGTATTGAACTAATAAAGAGAACACATATTATTTCGACATTTTAAGATAGTGACAGTGTAATTCTGTTATCAAGACAGGCGTTATAATAAAAAAAGTGGTGGCAATTATACAGATAGACCACTTCCCTGAACAAATATGTGTGGTGACGGATGCCCCGAATATTTAAGTGACGATTTTGGTGGGAGGGGGGGGGGGAGGGGTGATATTAAGTCAATGATATGAAAGCTTTAATTAAGGGATAGCGGTAGCAAATGGGTTTGAGGTTTTTCGTTGGTAAGCATCGGGTTGGGTTAGAGTAGAGGTAACTGACCACGGGGCTATTGACACCAGAGCATTTGTCGTACGACCACTATATTAAATCATAAGGACTCACTCCAACAAAGTAACCGAACCGACCCGACTCGAATGCGGGCGGGACTGTCTGGAACTGCTTCGCTACGACTAGAAGAGGCTCGTAGTATCCCCACATCATCTCCGAGATCGTCCTCGTGACGATGACTCGCTCATCGAGCTCGTAGAGGAGACCACGGATTGCCGTACGAACCAGGAATTCATAGTTTTTCATGATGTGAGCAGTCGTCTGGGGAGAGTGAGAGTGAGAGAGAGAGAGAAAGAGAGAGAGAGAAAGAGAGAGAGAGAGAGAGAGAAAGGGTGAACAATGAAATGATTATGGAAAGACAGTCACTGTGTTTTAGTAAATACTACTAATAATAATATTATAATGCGCACAAATTTGGAAATTATTACCCCAGGTTTAGCTGGATATTTGATAATTTGAAGCAAATAAATAATAGAAAAAGAAAGCGAGAGAGAGAGAGAGAGAGAGAGAGAGAGGGGGGGGGGGAGGGGGGGAGGGTCGGGATTGAGGGATATTAATAGTTAGAAAAATTGAGAGAGATTTTCAGAGAGGGAGAGAAAGAGGGAGACACAAAGGGAGAGAGACAGTTAAAGAAAGAGAGAGAGAGAGAGAGATCAGCTGGGGGCGTTTCACAAAACTTATCATCAGTGACAAATGACATTTATTTGTTATAAGCTACTGAAATCCTTGCTTCTGATTCTTAAAATACATACAATCATACATATTTATGTACTTTTGTTCATTATATGAAGAGCTTAATTCCAAAAGGAGCTAAATCCACTTTTGATGAAAATGGAGTTATTGATATCAGAACATTGTTCATTATAGTACCCGTCTTTGAACAAAATTATTTACTTAAATTTTTGAAGCAATTATGAAAAAAAAATCAATTTCTAATATCACTTTTCCATAGACGCCTGTACAAAATCTGGTAAACAATGGCTTTTTTCTCCGAAGTTACAAACATGGATTTAGCTCCTTTTGGAATGAAACTCTTCATATATAAATATGTACCTAGTTTGTATATTACTCTCTATTAGGCCTATGTTGAAAAAAGAGTAGAAATATAATCAAATAAACAAACAAAAAAATCTACAAAAGAAACTAAATAAACAAAGTCGGATATTTACCAACAGTGGAGAGTTGATGGCCGTTACGGTATCCGTCTCCGGTCCCACCGAACGATCCTCCTCAAAATAGTATCGATAGCGTAGAAGAAAGGACACAGTGTCGTTATTGTGGAAAGTGACGTTATCGCGAGCCAACTCCATTCTTAAAAAAAAATAGAAAGAAAGAAAGATAGAAAATACATTAGACAAGATGCCAACAAAAAGTTAAGTTGATGCATCCGACACCAGACCCCTCCCTCCCCCTCCCCCTAAAAAAAATAAAAAAATAAATAACTGTTACAAAATTACAATACCCAAAATGGAATCATGTTGGTTTGGCGGGGTCAAGGAGGTGTAACAAAAAAAATTAAACGTGCCACTTTTTGAAATCTGCTTCCACGACATGACCAAGGATAAAAATGTTACATAAATATTTGGCATCAACTTTATTAAACCTTTTTTTGGTGGGGTGGGGGGGGGGGGTGTCTATAAACCCAAGATTCTGCTTAACCTGCTTTATTCTTAACACAAAAGCGGACAAAAAGGCCAAGGGCATAGTAAAAGATATAGAAATAAGGCGAAAGAATAATTAAAAAGTGGTAAACAGAGAATGATAAGGATGATAAGAATAAGAAGGTTATTGTTGATCCGTCATAGCGACTAAATAAAATAATTTAGAAATAAATCCTATGCTGACCTGTACACATAAGGTCCCTTCTCTACGACCTTTGGCCTTTGACCTTTTATCAGGTCATCAGGATTTTGGATGTCAAAGAAGTACACGCTCTGATATATGGGTAAGGAAGGTTGTTGCCACTCGGGGAAAAAGCGAGAATTGGGGTCCAAAACGAAGACCTGGTGAAGGAAGAAATATCAATGATATGATGAGAATCACTGGCGTAGCCTACTGGTGGAGGGGCGGGGCGCTTGCCCCCTAAGTAAAATTGAACAATGATTTATTGTCAATTCGATACGTCAAGTGATTTACAAATGTTCGTGATATCACATGATTTTCAACAAAATGCGCGTTTCTTCATTTCTGTTGCAAACCGACACATTCCCAAATAGCCAGGAAGAGGATATGTTTGTCTATAGCCACTAACAGTAACGCTAGTAGAAAATTGCGAATACTTCCTACTCTGGGAGGGGGTCAGAACCCCCTCCCAGGCCCACCCCCGCTTGGTCGCTCCGCTCCCTCGCCGCTAAAGCCTCGCTCTGTCGCTTCATCGTTTTACAATATTTCACCCCATGCCATTTTGTGCTCCCCCCCCCACCCCCGGATCCGCCATTGACGCCCATACCCCTTGAGCTTCGGGAGCTCCGCTCCTTGACCCCCGCCGGGGCTTTGCCCCTAGATCCCACTTTGAAAAACGTTCAGCGGGGCCTGCATGTAAGAGTGGGGGTGATGCGGAGTTTTTGTCTGCCACTGATGGAGAATGATATATGATATACCGAAGATTATGATACTGAAAGCAAAATCAAGAGAAATTAACATAATAAACAGACATAATATGCAGTTTCATTTGTTTTTAAAGGTTTATACCCCCTAATACCAACTCCTTCATGGTTCTTTTAGGTAAATCTAGATATTATTTCGGTTGCCCCACCACTTTCGAAGCAGACGAAGAAAAAAACGTAAGCCGATATTTCCTTCCATAACAAATTTCTAACATCTGCTTCTTGTAAGTTATTCTGGTATCCAATTTATTTCCACTGCAGTATAGTGGTTTATTTGGTTATGTAAACTAAATGGAATTAAACAACAAAACTTACATGATGTATGACGTAGCCATACATACTCTCCACGGACCATGGCAGGAATAGCAATCCCGTGAAAATCAACGCCAGTGCCATCAGCAGCAAGAATGCGTGGCAGACGACAAGACGGGGTGTGCATTTCCGCTTCACATCATCCTTTGTGAGGTTCTGTTCGATGTCATCGAGCGGTCGCTTGATGAGTGGGGCCATATCGACATCGCATTCAAAAGAAGAATCGTCGTCATCTTCCATCATGTGCATTGTGTACTAGGTCTTCGACGAGGTTCAGATAAGACAAAATAGACATATACAGTCATAAACTAGTAGCTTTAATAAGCTCTATACACATTCCTTAAAAAACTGTAACTATATACATATAATGATATTTTGAAAATGACAATAATAGAATAAATGAATGTTATCTAGATTATAGACAACCTCGGATAATTTTCTGAGTGGAATGAATGAATGAGTTTTATAGAGTTATAGTAGTGAACATTTGGCAAATAACCTCATAATACAACAGTGGATTGTCACAAAAATTTTGCTTATAAAACCCGCGAAATCAGAGAGAACAAAATGTAGGCTTTATCTTATACAATATTACAGGTCGAATAATCTTGACTGTCTAATGTATAATGAAGACTACTACACTCTAAAAACTGAAATGTTAAATGTCAATTTAAAAGGGCCGAGGAGTGACCACTCTTACAAAATATCAGATTGTTTCTTTTAACCTGCTAGATTCAACCTTTATAGTGTTGGATCCAGCATGTTCAAAGTGTTAATCTACCATTTTGAAAGAGTGGTCACTCCTCGGCCCTTTTGAATGGTGATTTAGCTTTTCAGTTTTTAGAGTGTAGTATACAATAATGTTATTCATGGATCAGTATAAATGAGAATGTGTATTAAAAAAAAAAACTCTTTACCTGTTGACTTCGCACCAACTGAATCTGGTAGTCTCTAACACACTGTAAGTTAACTGCTTCTAGCTACATCCACCTTCCAAGTGCCGAACGGCGTATCGTTATACATTAACAGAGGGTCGATGAAATTACAATTACAGCAAACATTTATGCAAACGATCCTTCTGAATACCCATGCCATTTCCAGGTGCAAGCACTCTTTTTGTCTTCGTCCCCCATTCACACCGCCAATTATATTCCAAACCGATCGCCAATCTAGATAAATCTTTACCACTCGCCTGACTCGGGGGTAACGTCATTTCGCTATGAACATGACTGACAAAGAAAGCGGACAAAATATACAGTTCCTCAGGTAGATAAAGGAACATCCCTTCACTGCTATTATGTACAAATGTGTAGAACAGGCTGGTGTCACATGCATATTCACCTTTTTACATAATAGCAGTGAAGGGATGTTCCTTTGTCTAACCGAGGAACTGTATATTTTGTCCGCTTTCTTTGTCAGTCATATTCATAGTGTTTGTTTTTTGTTTTTCGTTAGGTCTGTCGGGGCGCCGTTTTGTTCACGAAAACGTCATAGGTACAGGTTCGCCGACACTAAAACGCGTGTTTAATTTAAAACGCGCGTTTTCAACGAGTTGTCGGCGAACTTGTACTTATATATGAACTACTTATAATTAGGTGGGCTGTATCTAATACAGACCACCTTATAATGTTGTTAAAATTGCCTTTATTATTATTTCTTTATTAGGTGGGCTGTATCTAATACAGACCACCTTATATTTTTGTTAAAATCGCCTTTATTTATTATTTATTTATTTATTTATTTATTTTTCTTATTTCGAACCACTTTTTTGTGAGCAAGATAACTTTTAAATGGTTCAATCAAATGCTTTAAAATTTGGCACACATATGTATAGGCATATAGAGAAATCAAAATAACGTTTTCAACCTTGACCTTGACTGATGACGTCATCTAGGCGCCATTTTGTGAAATTTTCTGAAAATCAACTCATCATATCTTCATAACCAAAAGTCATTTCTCATTCATATTTATCATGATCAAGGTCAATATCAGTCCGGTCAATTTCAGGTCAAAAAACGCGCGCGTGCGCGTACGTTCGCGCGTCAGTGCGCGCGCAAAATTTCAAAATGCTCAAAATCGTCTCAAATTTTGTTTACATACGTTTCAGGCCATTTTAAGCATTTCATAAAAAATCCCGCACACGCTCATGCGCGCGCGTTTTCGCGCGTAACACCATTACATAACATAGAATCGCCATTTTTTTTTCTTTCATGATATTTCATATATTTGTTTGTACAATTTGATACCACGTTCATATCTTTATGACCATTAATAACAAGATGAGCGTCCATTCAAGATAAATGTCTGTGCGCGCGAGCTCTTATAATACATAGCATATATGGGCAAAAACATGCCTATACAAAATCCATTATAGCTCTTTGGAATGCACCGGAATCCTCAATTTTGTGTTCATATTTAAATAGAGTATGAGTCGGAGATATGATTTCATGTCTCATTTGGCCATTAAATGTATCGTGACATCATCACAATGGCCTTGGAACTCAAAATACGAATTTGCATATTATGACGTCAGCATATTTATGTTAAATTGATTGTAACTCTGTAAATATTGATCAATTTTCTTCAAAATTTTGATATGTTGTAGCTAAGACAATTCTCTACAAGCTCAATAATAACCATTTTTCATTTTGATGACGTCATCATAGTGAAAATCTCAATTGAAGGCCTCATGTCAAACATTTCATAATTTGCGTTATCCCTATAGAGGGTGAATTTCGTTCACGTCATGAAACTACATGATATTGTTTTTTAAGAATTTTTAAGCAGTATCTCGCTTATTTTTGCTCTATTTTGTCTCTAATTTAAGTTGACCAGCCCACCTATACTTGTTCCAAACAAGTATTATATGTCTAGTTTTTCTTATTTCGACCCACTTTTTTGTGAGCAAGATAACTTAAAAATGGTTCAATCAAATACCTTGAAATTTGGCACACATATGTATAGGCATTAGAAAAAAACACAGAAAATTTTCAACTTTGACCTTGACTGATGACGTAATCTAGGCGCCATTTTGTAAAATTTTCTGAAAATCAACTCATGATCATATCTTCATAACCAAAAGTAATTTCACATTCATATTTATCATGATCAAGGTCAATATCAGTCCGGTCAATTTCAGGTCAAAAAACGTGCGCGTGCGCGTACGTCCGCGCGCAAAATTTCAAAATGCTCAAAATCGTCTCAAATTTATTTTGCATACGTTTCAAGTCATTTTAAGCCTTTTATAAAAAATCGCGCACACGCGCATGCGCGCGCATTTTTGTGCGTAACACCATTACAAAACATAGAATCGCCATTTTTTTTTCTTTCATGATATTTCTCATATTTTTTCGAGGAATTTGATACCATGTTTATCTCTTTACGACCATTAAGAACAAGATGAGCGTCAATTCAAGATAAATGTCTGTGCGCGCGTGCTCTTTTAATACATAGCATATATGGGCAAAAACACACCTATACAAAATCCATTATAGCTCTTTGGAATGAGCCGTGACCTTCAATTTGTTTTCATATTTAGATAGAGTATGAGTCGGAGATATGATTCCATGTCTCATTTGGCCATTAAGTGTATCGTGACATCATCATAATGGCCTTGGAACTCAAAATACGAATTTGCATATTATGACGTCAGCATATTTATGGAAAATTGATTGTATCTCTGTAAATATTGATCGATTTTCTTCCAAATTTCGATATGTTGTAGCTAAGATAAATTTCGACAAGCTCAGTAATCACCATTTTTCATTTTGATCAAGTCATCATAGTAAAAATTATGATTAAAGGGCACATATCAGAAATTCTTAAGTTGCGTGTTATGCCTATGGAAGGTGAATTTCATTCACATCATTAATCTACATGACATTGTTTTTTAGCAGTATCTCGCTTATTTTTGCTCTATTTTGTCTCAAATTTTAGTTGACCAGCCCACCTATACTTGTTCAAACAAGTATTATATGTCTAGTTATTAATTATATCAACCAGTCGAGGATGATAAAACAGGTGTATGTTGACAGGCGCGGATCCAGGAATTTCTTGCCGGGGGGGCACAAGGAGGGGCACCGTGTGGGAAAGAGAACATATATATATTTTTTTTAGTCCCCAAAAAAATCGCAACGACTCACGACTCAGCCAGCCGCTGTTTTTCAGTGTATTTTGGGCGGATTTAGAGCTGATTTTAACATATTTTTTTCGGCCGGGGGGCACGTGCCCCCTGTGCCCCCCCCCCCCTGGATCCGCCACTGGTTGAGAAGAAAGAATGCAGTGCTCGTAATGCAGGATACGATGAGCACAATTTTATTTTAAAACACAGTGCTATCGTTATCAAGTGCCCCAAATCTAATGCTACGGTCACAAAGGTTCGTACGAACGATAAATTCGTACGAATCTCCACGTTTTACCACTGTCTTCCTGAATTTCCATTGTCTGAAAATCGTTCGTACGGCGTTCGTAGCAGTTCGTAATGGCATTTGTGACCGAGGCTTTAGGTGGTTGCATAGCGCTTCATGATAGGATTCATTTTCGCTGTCCATTACGGGTGCCTCTGAGCTGGTGCTATTATGCGCAAGAGTGCAATGTGAAGCTGCGACGTGGTCGCTTGGAACACGCATCTGCGTACCCTAACATACACTGAGTGGGTGGGGGGGGGGGGGGGGGGGGGGTCAGCGCACAGTGCATTTCAAGGAATAATCATACCCGGTACCCATTTACCTCACACGGGTGGAGTGTGGCATATATGGATTAAATATATACTGCATGCTCAAATTTAAGGCGGAATATTTGACTAGGCCTTGTACCCGTGGTTGCTCCTCCCTTTTAACATTGCAGAATTATAAACAAATCTCAAACAACCATGCGTAAATAAATTCCATAATTCCATAATACCACCGGGGCCAGAAAAGCCTTTTGGTAAATCGGTTGTGAGACAAGATATGATAACTATAGTGCCATTGAGAAACTTATATTGCATATGAGATTAATAGACGACAATGGACGTATATTTACTCAAGAAACGTGACACCAACAATATACCAGCAATAAACGGAGATCGTAATTCTATCACTCTGATTTGTGTTCAAAATTCTCTCTTTTTTGTCTATGCTTTTTTTTATGATAGCCTGTACTTAAAGGAACTTGGTAACATTGTTCAGATGAGAGAACGTGGTGCTAAGGTGGTGACTTCAATGCTAGGTGTACAATTAAAAATAATCTCGTGATTACAAGCAATTTCTCATATACATATATGACCCTTTGATCTTTGACCTCATGACCCTAACATCTACTCAGTTCATTGGCTCTGCAAGATGTCCCGAGTTAAATAGTAATCCATCTGTCAGTTCTAATGAGAATGTGTTCACAAGCTATTTTTCCATACATAATGAGCCCATGACCTTTGACCTCATGACCCAAGAATCTACTCAGTTCATTGGCTCTGCAAGATACATACATGATCTAAGTTTGGCAGGAATCCATCAATCTGTTCTAATGATAATGCGATCACAAGCTATTTTTGCATATATTGGAGCCGCATGACGTTTGACCTTGACCTCATGAACCCAGAATCTAATCAGTTCATCAGCTCTGCAAGTAACATACATGACCTAAGTTTGGCAGGAATCCATCAATCGGTTCTTGAGATAACGCGATCACAAGCTGTTTTTGCATACATAATGAGCCGTGACCTTTGACCTCGTGACCCCAAAATCTAATCAGTTCATCTGCTCTGCAAGATACATACATGACCAAAGTTTGGCAGGAATCCATCAATCGGTTCTTTAGATAACGCGATCACGAGCAGTTTTTGCATACATAATGAGCCCTGTGACCTTTGACCTCGTGATCCCAAAATCTAATCAGTTCATCGGCTCTGCAAGATACATACATGACCAAAGTTTAGCAGGAATCCATCAATCGGTTCTTCAGATAACGCGATCACGAGCAGGTTTTGCATACATAATGACCCTGTGACCTTTGACCTTTAACCTCATGACCCCCAAAATCTAATCAGTTCATCGGCTCTGCAAGATACATACATGACCAAAGTTTGGCAGGAATCCATCAATCGGTTCTTCAGATAACGCGATCACGAGAACGGGACGTACGGACGGACAGACGGACGTACGTACGGACGGACGGACGGACAGACGGACGGACGGACAACCCGAAAACATAATGCCTCCGGCTACTTCGTAACGGAGGCATAAAAATTGCTCAAACAATTTGATTCAAAACATGTACTCGTTAATTGAGTAAAATTTGGCTCAACTCATGAGCAGTTTCTTACTCGACATGAGTTGAGTACGTTTCTACCCAAATGCTGAGTAAAAAAGGGAACCGCTCAACAATGGAGTAAATATTGAGTAAAGGTAGACTCATTCAAACTGAGTAGAGATTTAGACCATGAAATCTCAGAATATGTAGTTGTGATATATAATTTCCAAACAGGAATAGCTAAACGGTTTATCTTAGTCAAGAAACGTTGTTTTATAGCTTAATTAATATCTTGACCATGAGAGGGAGCTATACAACATAAAGAGTTTAATATTTTTAAAAAAAATTAAAAAATTACAATTTCATAACTTTAGACTCGATTTCAACCGCGACAACGATCACTGAATATTGTAGGATCGCATATATGCTTCCAATATGTTCATTTGAAACAAATTCATGACCCCCATACCAAAACTTTGTATTACCTGTAACTTAATTATGCATGTATGAACATCTCATTAATACACAGTATATCTTGGTTATTTTCATCAATTCAAACATCAAATATTGTAAAAATAAACCACACATAATTATACATGCTATAAATCCAATTTGAACAGTCAGGTTCTAGGACAATCACCCCCTGGACAATCATCCCCAGGACAATTACCCCCCCCCCCCACCCCCTCCGAAAAAAATTAAAACCAACTTATTATCAGGGTGGACTTCCCCTTTAATTTACCCCCCCCCCCCCCCCCCCTCCGTGGATCCGCGCCTGTATGTCGTTCACGACGGCTATCTTGAAGGTTCTGACTGCAAAAAAATCGAATATGCGTCAAGAGGCTCAGCCCCCTCGACTTCATCAAGACAATCATTTGTTCTTTAAAATAAGCGTTATGAGAGAGAATTGATTTCCAACAAAGTAAAGCAAT